>LPNX010693373.1:0-54814 GCA_001517045.1 Pseudotsuga menziesii
AATCAGGCTCCCAGAAGCCCACTAAGCGGTTCAGCAGCAGCCCCGCTGACCGAATCATAGGAATCTCAGCGAACTTCAGTAAGCCGAATATCCCTAGCATCGACCGCATGCATCGGTCCTCATGAATGATGTCCACCAACTCCCCCGGCATCTCTCGCTCTCTCCATACTGTGCGCGGCATCCTGTTACATCACACAACAAGGCCTCATTAGACTCATGATCCATAAATCGACATTTTTTCCCTCCCAAATGACACTAAATAGCCACAACAGCCACGGTCCTGACCGCGGCTGCTAAGCTGACAGTCGCGGTCCCAACCGCGGCTGTCCAGCCTACAGTCGCGGTCCAAACCGCGGCTGTGCAGCCCACAGTCGCGGTCACAACCGCGGCTGTGCAGCCTACAGTCGCGGTCCAAACCGCGGCTGTGCAGCCTACAGTCACGGTCCAAACCGCGGCTGTGCAGCCTACAGTCTGCCATATCTCCACCAGAAAACACAAGATGACACAAATCAGAGACATCATCAAAGGATAATCTCAACTCTATGAATCCTTTGTGATGATAGCCAATGTCCAACAAGAAAAGGCTATTCTCCAGTTGCCCACTCAGTTTGTCTATAGTCCTTGCCCATTCCTGGTACCACTAAATCCTCATTAAGGCCATGATTACTTGAAAAATGATGTGCAGCCTCGTATTTTTGACCATCAATTAGGATCTTATACATCTCAGGAACTAACTACTCCAACAAAGATAGCAGTTTCCATCCTGACCCTCTGTTTTTTAGTTAAAAAGAAGTAGAGTGAGAATTATTGGCCCCATCTTGTACATTGTCAAAGCTTACTTCATGTAGTGACCCAAAAGAGTCTTCTGATTGATGAGGAAATATGCTCTCTAATACAAAAACCTGCCCTTGAGAACTAGGGTCTCTAGCAAGCAAGGGAGAGGGAAATCTGGGTATGTCCCCCAAAACATTCTTAGCACTAGGGATCTCGATCAAATTAACAATACCATTACTTTTTGCAACCATAAGTTTACCCTTAGACCACCATGCAACATCTATGATGCCATCTGGACTTACATTATTCCATCCTTCATCAGACATTTCCATACAGTTGTCATCACTGAGTGAAATTTCACAAACAGAGTGTGGGTTTCCTTCTAGGGTTAATATATGTAATTTTCTTGTCAGATCCAACATTGCAAGATGACTGGCACAAGATGAGATGACAACTTTTGGAGAAGAGAATGGCCCTGAATACTTTTTTGGAAAGTTGAGAACACCTTTAAGCTCTGAATTAGAACAAATTAATTCTATATATGATGTATTTGTAAGGCGCCAGACGGAGAGAGAGGAGAAACCTGAATAACAATAAATAAATAAATGACTCATGAAGAATGTCGAGAAAAATGGGTATTTAAATATAGCAATGTTCAGAAACAAAGCAGGTTTTTGACGAATATTGTTTGCATGTCAGTGTTAATACAGATTACAGATTACACAAGGAGGAACTTTTCAACTTCCCACAGGAACATGCTATTTAGAATCATGGGTATATCATGTGGTACAAAGTGTTATAAATGTGAATGAGGGAGTCACAGAAGAGCATCGAATGGCCGATCTCTTTCAGAGAACTGCTTACAGAAATTTGCATGCCCTTCGAGTCTAACTGCCACCATGAGCAGGTTTATCAATAAAAAGGTGAACTAACTGGGATATCACACTGCAATTTGAAGCATGCAATTTATCTGAGACAAAAAATACTAATAGTGACTAACCTGGTGGTCCAGTCAAAAGAATTCAAGAACAAACATTGACACAATGGGGGATTTCTTACCCTCAAAATTCCTCTAGCCCTATTTCTCATTTCATTCCTATTTCTCATTTCATTCTCGTTTACCACTCCATTTCTGGTAACACAGGTTCTATATTTCATAGGCTCCCAGGAAAGGCTGAGACTAGTGTCTAAAAGAGGACGCCATTTTAACTTAATGTAGCTTGTTAAGAGATGACACCACCTTAACTTAATGTATGTAACTCGTTAAGAGAGGACACCTTGGAAGTTGGAACTTGTAGCTCATTTCCTATTCTTAATACAACATTAGCTGCCTGTGCATTAATTAATTTATTTTTTGTATATGATAATCTGGGCCCTAGCAATCACTATTTAGAAAACTTCCCAGTTTAATCAATGACTATTATAGTATTATACCATACTAATCATTATACAGTCACGTATATTGGGTTAGTAGGACTGCATTTCCTTTTAGTATTTTACATATGTTTGGATGTGTTTTTGTAAATGTGGTTAGTGGGCACTTATGCATCTAAATGTTAATTAACAAACCCTTTTTTTTCTTCCTTTATTCTCTTTTTCGTGTTTCAGTGGCTTAAATTTAAAGCATTATTGTTACTCTTTTTTTGTTCATTTGTGAATTTTTAGGTTTCCAACAAAGTAGGAAGAAGCTGATAATGATGGAACTTCCAAGTATTTTTCTTCCAGAGGATTGGTCCTTCACTTTTTTTGAGGGCATAAATAGGTATCCCGACTCCATGTTTAGGGACAGGACAGTTGCTGAGCTAGGGTGTGGTAATGGTTGGATATCCATTGCTCTAGCTGAAAAGTGTTCTCCCCTCAAGGCATGCTTCTATTAGCTTTTTAATATTTTATTATACTGCTAATTTGAGTTCCCTGGTGTTGGAGATATACTTTACATTTTTTTTGCATCTCATCATTTTTTAGGCGGGGAACGAATCAGAGACATGATTTATATGAAAGTATGGAAGCTTGTAAACCACATAATGCCTTTGTTTCTTCACAATTTAATGCCATGCTTTTGTTCACTTCAAATATGGATATTATCATATATTCATATGCTGTTTCAATATAGTTCAATGGTTATCAAAAATTCCTCGACATAATTTTTCATGGGTTGTATTTATTATCTGGTTTCTCATTTGCTTTGCTACAGGTTTATGGTCTTGATATAAATCCCAGAGCCATAAAGGTTGCCAAGATAAACTTATATCTTAATTCCTTAGAGGGGAATGGATTTCCAATTTATGACGACGAGGGGAAGACTTTGCTTGAAAGAATAGAGTTCCATGAGTCAGATTTGCTATCATACTGCAGAGAACAGAATATCATACTCGATCGTATCATAGCTTGTATTCCTCAGGTATCTGGTTAGCCTTTCAGCATTGCATTTGACTGTGGATGTTTTGACTAATTTAAAGGTGAAAATTTGAACCTTTATGGAGCAAAGGTTGGATCATTATCAGTTTTGGAGCTGGTCAAATGAATTCGATGTCTCTTACTGATAAGTGATAACTCAGAATAGCTCAGAATTTTTTTTCTCCATGGCAACTATGCAAGCAAGCCTTTCATAAACCTGTTACAGTTTTAACAATTCCACTAATCACCCATGGTCAAGAACAGGTTACAATGACCAGAATTATTTTAAACGATCTGATTCTCACCTTAGAGAGATCGAAATCAGTGGTATTGATACCTTCATCAGAAACTGGAAACTTATGAGGATTGCAATGAGCCTGCTCAGTACTGACATCCTTTCCATGACGGGTAGTAATTATCCAAGAAAAATTTCATGGACAGCAAATTTTCTATCAAAATCATCAGATGTGCTAAATTATAGCATACGCATAAAGTCTAAAACAAGCAAACAAACAAGGGATCAAACATACCTGCAATATCATTCTCTCTTTGTCATTTTCCACGTCAAGGTGGTTATCCCATCTTGACAGACCCAAATTTGATGTGTCGTACCTATACCAAGCATTTAATCATATGAAACTCTTAAGTTGTCTCAATATAGAAAATAACACTCTTTCCCATGAAGTCCTAATTTCCTAGTTTAAACCAGAATCAAATACAAATGCATACATCATAACAAGCTTTCCCACATTGATTATGACTGCTCTTGTACAATGCACAGATGGTAGTAATCATAGTGTTGATCTAGAATTTTGTAGTGCATTTTAAGAACAGTAAGGCAATTAGGGTGGCTTGTCAAAATATAGGCTTCCAAATCAAACCATGCAAAAAATGAGGGTATTTATACTATAAGTATAAACAAACCAAATAAAAAAGAAACAGGAACAGTTTGTCATGTTAATGACAAATTTCTTCTGAACATAAGAAATAATTTTTCCTACCAATCACAAGGCATTCCAGCTTCTGCTCTTGCTTCATAGTTAAATGGCCCTTTTAGCTCCACATCAAGCTCCTCTAACAACTCTGTAACAAACATGCAATGTGCAATACTACACCAAACTTATGTATGTCATAAAAGCAAGTAGATGAACAAGGGTAGATCAACGAAAAGGCATGCTTGGGGCATGGCATCTAAAGGATTATGAAGTTCACATTCCAGATGTATCTATTGGGGTTCATATTTCCATACAGACCTGTAAATGTCTTGTCAGGCATGCAACCCATCTTTCTGCATACTATCAGAAACCAAGACACGCCCACTGCAACATGTGCAATTTCTTCTTCTGTAATGCGTTTGACAATATTGGATGTCCTGTTATCGCCGAGGCCAACCAATTTTTGTACAATCCTAGGTCCATCATCAAGACCTCTGGCCTCCTAAGACAATTAATATAAAGTTATTGGATACTCGAGAGTTATCATTTGCTCCAAAATAAACAATTGTTTGCTACCAAGCTCAGACGACTGGAATATAACTACGAACTTGGAGGGTTGTAAAGAGTAACCTAAAATAATAACAGTTAATATAAAAATATTGAACTTAAACTTCATTCTAAATGAAAGAACGAGATCATTTGCCACACATGACCTGGAAACTCCTAGGATAGGGCCGTCATCATGTAATGGCTCCCCAAGCTGAGTTTCCACGGAAGCAATAGCCCGGAGGAGTGCTCTGGGATGCACATGCAGGTTTTGCACTTGTGACTTCTTTTTCCATCCTCCTCCTCCCTCAGAATTAAGTTTCAAAGTCGGCAGTTTCCTGGCATCATAATCGTCATAGAAATTAGTTTTTGTGGATGTTGGCATGAGAGAGGCAGAATGTGCTGGTGCAGGTGGAGGTGCAGGTTTATATTTCTCTTTATTGGGTTGTTTCTCCTTATCTTTTTCCTTTTCCTTCTCCTTCCATCGTTACACAGTTTACTCGGAACCTACTAAATCGCACACTTATGATTCACACCTGCCAACCAAAGCTGCTCGTGAGGTGGATCAAGGAGGGATATAGATAAGATATCAGTTTAAGGCATTTGAAAGATAAGTCTATTCCTAGCCAGTGGGTTCAAATTGATGAATTGTATCCTGAGGCCGAACCAGCAAAAGTTAATACGTGGTATCTAGAATCGGTAGGGTAAAGAGTAAATATTATAGTGCCGAATCTACAGAGCATTCCTGGCTTTAGCAATTGGTAAGGGCATAAGTAAGTTAGGTAAGTGAGGTATGGAATAGAGGAGAGGTTCCAAATAGCATAAGTTGATTTCAGTTGGTTTCTTCAAAAAAGTAAGCGGAATAAGGTGCGCAAGCAATAGTGCTGCTATAAAATTCCTACCTGAAGAAGAGGTCATGTGGCAGGATCGCATACATACAAAATGAAAAGAAGAAGAACAGAAGCCAGTGAGAAAAATGGATGGTTCCCGCGCGCCCTATGTGAGTTTTGGGTTTTTTTTTAACTAACGCGCCATCGGTTAAGCGACGGTTCCGCGCCCTATGTGTCTTTCGGATTTCCTTTGGTTGTTTGAACGACCTTTTTGACCAATGCGCCATCGGTTAAGTGATGGTTATGACAATATCCATCGCTTAACCGACGTGTGTGGCCACATTTACAAAAAAAAAATTATCTTTGTGATTTTTGGTAAGTTTAAAAGAAAAAATACACGCGCCGTCGGAAGTAACCATCGGATTTTGGATCGAAATGTAGTAGTGGAAAGGAAGAAAAGATGGACAAGACATGGCCGTGAGCCCCTCTGCAAACAAGGTTAGGGCTTTGCTCCGAGAACATGTAAACAACTATTAAGACAATAATAAACCTGCAAAACAAGTTAATAAACAAACCTGCAAGCAAGTATGGGTTAGAAAACAACTAAGCTACTAAAACAAAATCATGAACAAACAATGGTATACCTCTTCTTTAGTGCAATGGGCCACCATGCCTTTGCTGGAAGAAGCACCTTTCTATCTCACTCAACAATGGAAGAGCTATGGCTCAATGGGGAAGATGAGTGGATGAGAGGGGGGTGTGGGTGGCTTGAGAGACAAAGGGTGTCAAGGAATCCACGGGCAGCATAATAGTATGCAAGGGAAGATTTGTTTGAGAGTGACCCCCACCCCTCCTTTTATAGCTTTTTTGGCGACTTTTAGGGTATTAAGCCCTTTGTGAGGGCTTTAGCCCATTTTTTGGGCTTTTAGCCCCTTCCGCCCTAAATTTAGCTCCTTTTAGGGTTTTAGGCTCATTTGAGGAGTTTTAGCCCCTTTTTGGAGGCTTTAGCTCCTAGGAGAGTTATTTACGCTCCTTTTTGGGGTTTTGAAGCTCTTTTACTCATTTTTAAGCCTTTTTGAGGGTGTGGGGGTCCAACGGGGTGAAATGAGGGTCGTGCATGGGTGTCCTTGGGTGGTGTAGACCATGTAGAGATGAGTGAGGGATTTTTCAGGTTAACACTACTCTTCCCAAGCTTTCCTTTTATTTGTAAGCTTTGCATTGTGATGGAGGATTGAAGTAGTGGAGGCCTAGGTGGAGGAATCGGTTTCTCCGGTTCGAAGATGTGTTGAGAGAGATTTTCTCTATTGTATCTCTATTTTATTAATAGAAATATTTGTTTCATGTCCAATAAATGTGCATAAATATGAATATTGTATCCATGGATGTATTTATTTTCTTATACATGATGGTTTATATAAGCTAGAGTAGGCCTAACACTCTGATATATATCATGCTTGTCTTGTTTGTTGTTGTTGAGAGAAAATTGTGAATGCAAGCATGTTGGAAGATCTCAACAGGGATCTACATCAACCGTTGGGAATAAGGTACGTTTAATATTCCTTAGTGTTAGATGTCTTTATTTGTCTTTCATATTGGAATGGATTGATTTCTGGGGTCATTCATTCTGTTGCGGTACACCCCAAGCCATAGGATGTTTCTCTCCATAACAGAAGGTGGCTCTACACGATTGGTAGGCAACACTCTTTACAGACAACTCATTGGGAGCCTTCTATATCTTACACATTAGAGACCATACATATCCTATGATGTGAGTGTTTCTTCCAAGAACATGTAGGAGACACATGAGTTGCATTGGGAGGAAACAAAGAGGATCTTGCACTATGTGCAGGGTACTAGATATTATGGGATTCATTATGTAGCTGGTGCACACCTTGATCTCATAGGCTTCACAGACTCAGACTGGGAAGGAGATGGGAATGATAGAAAATCCACTTAAGGATTTGTTTTTATGATCGGATCTAGGAAAAAAAAATTCTCCAACAAGAAGCAAGCATCACTTGAACTCTCTTCAACAGAAGCAAAGTATCAAGGAGCTTTGAATGCATCTATTCAGGAAGTTTGGATACATGCAATCTTGATAGAATTTGATATTTACACTTCACCTTCAGTGAATGTTATTGTGAAAACTAGAGCACCATAAAAATTTCTAGTAATCCAGTTCAGAAGCAAAGGTCGAAGCACATTCAGGTTCACATGCATTATATTAAGGAACTAGTGCATGAAAAACCATCACATTGCATTATTGTCCTACAGAGGATCATATTGTATACATATTCATCAAGTCCTTCACAGAAAAGAGATTTGTCTTTCTCAAATCTCTTTTAGGTGTAAAGGCTTGAGCCTTAGTTCCTGTTCCTACTTATCTTTTGGGGCGGGGGTGTTCGCATGAGGTTTTCCCCTATTTCCTCGGTTTATTAAGCGACATTTTTTTGTTCTTTTAGATTGTAATTGGGTGACTTTTGGCCTTGTTTCCAGGGGCCACAATTATCCAAGTTAGGATTAAGGGGTCTGTTGGTATTTATAATCCTCCCTTCTTTGTAATTGTCTATTAGATTATATTTTCATAACTTAGGAGTCATTAATTAATATTGGGTCCACTAGCATCACTGGGTCCACTTAGGCTATTGGTTCCACTAGAGCTAGTCACTAGAGTGTGGGGAGCACATATAGAGGTTAATTGCAACTGACTGCAAATTCATGCATCAATTTATGTGCCTGTAAGACCAATCCCTACAATTTAGGAGCCACTGGGAGTGCCACCTCCAACCTCCTTTAGTTGTTGGTAGTTGGTAACTAGTTAAGTAAAGCTATTGTCCAATTACATTTAGTTAGATTTCCTCTAGTTCAGTTACCGCGAGTCTTGCATGGATGCATGTGGGTAGGCACCTATTCTCACCTACTTCTCACCTACCACATTAGTTTAACTAGTTTAACTAATTATAACTTATTGAGAGATTGAATTAGACATCTGGAGTTATTGTAGTGATCTTCGATAGCGATTTAGACACTTCTAGTTATCCATGCATTAATATTGAGTTGGTAGATTCAAATCATATCCACATGATTCAAATTCTCCTTTATGTGACAATGTTGTATACTGATGGGATTACTGAATATTTTACTGTAATTATATTGAGCAATTCTTATCCATTCCCTATGAAATCTGTCTTGTTTAGTGTGTATTTTTCATTCCATTACACTGCATAATAATACAATTCAATTGCACTCATTTCCTGAATATCAATGGCACAATAATGCAAATAGATACTTCTTCGTATTTGGAGCATCTCAAACATAGTTGAGATGTACATGGTTAGAACTGAGTTGTTTATATGATTTGCAATTAGTACATAGATATGCATGACAAACAATGTGTTATAATATCGACAAGGTATGCGTGGATATGGACTCAGATATGTCTTGAACACGTATTTCATTAAACTTAGAATTGAAGAGTGGATCTAGAATTCAAAAATAACTAGAAAACTCAATTTTTTGTGTTGTCCTTGGAATACAAAGTTTCTAGTTTTAATGAAATATGTGTTCTTGGATAATGAAATAAAAATTCAAGGATATTTGGATTCTGACAAGTGTAATGATTGAGAAAGATCACATCAGACATGTTTCTCCATATAGATCATATTATGAAGAAGTAAATATTCAAAAGGTTCCTAGTGAGCTATATACAAGACATTGTACGGAAAGGAGTAGTACAACTCCAGTAGACATGCATATATGTCCAAGAATTTCCAACATACTTACTAAGCCTTTATCCAAGTAAAGTTGAGTACTTTCGAGACAAGTTTGGTGTAGTAAAGAAAGAATCTTCTAGTTGAAGAGGGAGTATTGATGTGTCTCCATAGGAAACAACAGATAAAATACACACTATTTAGTCATGTGAGATATGACTCAGGAGTTCTCCCCACTGGTAAGTCATGTCGTGATACATGATTCAGACAACAAGGGGCTATAGTATATGTTATAGATTGAAAGCACATGATAAAAGGAAGAATCAAGGTTTCCAAGACTATTAGAGACTATGTGATACTTGAGAAGAGTTATAATTTAGACTTTTGGGGAGTAACCAAACCTCTTGGAGAGGTCAATTAGCTATATAGTTGGCTAAGTGGGGTACTATGGTATGGAAAAATGAAACCACTTTCAAAGTGGTTAGGCCTTGTAGAACATCACAAAGAATGAAAATATCACATAAAACTTCTCCATACATCACAAGATTCTAGAATTCATCACGTGTTAAATATTTACAAAGAAAAGATGAGATGTTTTTTCTTTTGCAAAGATATTACACATTTAACGTGTTGAAAGAGTTTGACATGATGGATTGTAAATCCATGGTTTCTAGTTTAGGGAAACTGCATGTTATATTTCTATTGTCTCTATCATCATTTTTCATTTCTACCTAATTGTAACAAAAAACCCATCAATCATAGATATCATGTTAGCCCCCACTACTTTATGCAAAATCTGTTCCATCTTAGGTATGGAATAATTGTCCTTCAAAGAGAACTTGTAAAGGCTTCTAAAGTCAACACACAAATTTATTTCCCCCCCGATCTTCTTTATTTTTTGTACTAAGTTTCCCACCCATTCCTAGTATCTTAAATGAGTTATAATTTTGGGATCTAATAACTTTCTTACATCCTTTTTAGTAATGGCTAGTAGAATGGGGTTAGCTTGCCTTTGTTTTTTCTTAAAAGGATTCACTCCTACATTAAATCTATACTCTGTTGTATTATAGATGTATGATAAGTTCTAATATATTCATATTTTCAGGGGAAGACATCTATATATTCTTTGAATATTTTCAAGCATCTCCATTTAAATTCTGTAGTCAATTGTTTGGATAGTTTGATATATTTTGGAGCCTGTGATGTACCTATGTTGTATTCCTCCACATCATCGTCCTTTGGTTGCATAATGAGTTTAAGAGGAATATCAGTTTTGTCAAGCATTATCTCTAATTGCACTAGGCCTTTAGAGATTGAGTTATTCTTTAAGAGGATTTTAGGATCTGCAATCTGACTGCTAAATACTAGACCTAATTGGTCATTCTCTTGAGAGAAATCCCACTCCCTTGTATTCTCATTTTGATATATACAAGAAATTGAAAACCAACCTACCATTTCCATCAATCTTTGTATCTATTGGTCATCTTCAAACACTTGAGAGTGTTTTTTATTATCAGGGGTAGAAGGGTTGTAGATCATTTCTACTTCATGTTTGAGTTTGGGCCCTGTTGCAGGCTTAAGCATACTAACAACTAAATACAATGAATATGCTTGCAAATTCATTTCCCTTGGAACATTAGTGATATCAAAAGCATGAAAAAAATTATATATCAAGTCCCACACTTGATTTCTGTAGGCGCTCATTCTAGGGTGTTTGGTTTCATAAACATTTTTAATTTGCTTCATCACTAGACTAAATCTTCAAACATAGAGAGCTATGCTATTCCAATTTTTTTGGAAGCCTCTAATCCCAATATCAAACCTTCATACTCATAAACATTTTTTTTGGTTTCAAAATTTAGCTTAAATGAAAAGAAAATTTCTTCATTAGTGGGAGAGAATAGGATCAATCCAGCCTCTACTTCTTTGGAGAAAGCTCCATCAAAGTACATTTTCCACACTTGTCTAGGGAAAGACAAAAATCATGAGAAGGTATTTCTATGGGAAAAAATTATTCATACTCATCATTCATTGCAAGAATAGAACATCCCATGCTTCCTCTATTGCATACATATGATAATCCTTTGGGTTGTTCTCATCACTTACCACAATTGCTAATTTATCATCCCTATAAATCCTTCCTCTCTCTAATGCAAATATTGCAGAAATTGCGTAATTCATGTCCATTTGAATTAGAAGCCACATGCGGCCACACCACATCCATCATGACATTCTTTGTAGAGTAGTCGAGCTAATGTGACCACGAGATCCTTTATCATCCACAGGAATTTTACTTTCCTAAGTCAAAACTATATAGGTCATTGTATGGCTTAGTGATCTAAACCCATTTGCTCCGTAATAACCTTTGGCATGACATTATGAGAGGATCCCTAGTCCAACATGAAGATGTTAAGTAATTTACAATGCATAGTGAGGGTTATATAAATGGACTTCTGTTTGTGTTATCATCTCTCTATTCTTTTTGTGGGCCTAATCTAATACTAGGATTATCATTTGATGGGTGAATCGCACCAGGATGAATATTTAAACTGATACATTTAGCATTTTCTGGAAATGCACTCCCGTTATTGATAGGCCTTTTTGAAAAACAATCATTCCTCTCAATGACCTATAAGCTACAAGACTTTAATTTATTTTGTTTAATTTTAAATTTGAACAAAACTTCAAAGATAATAGTAAGGTGCACAAATATTTAATATGGAGATGTGATGATT
This sequence comes from Pseudotsuga menziesii, assembly GCA_001517045.1. Lineage (NCBI taxonomy): Eukaryota > Viridiplantae > Streptophyta > Pinopsida > Pinales > Pinaceae > Pseudotsuga > Pseudotsuga menziesii. Next base: position 11,928 of record LPNX010693373.1, read on the forward strand.
TTATGTGATGAAGGGTACAATTTGAACAAAACTTCAAAAGATGGGAGTATATATATAGCCCACAATAAAATAAAATTGGTTTGACAGCTAAAATTAAAAACAAATTCCAAACTGTTGTCGGCAGATATGGGCAGAGAGTCAATGTGGGTTCAAATGCCACGCGTTATGCGCTTACCCCGTGATTGACTTACAGTTTCCCTATTTAAAACAACGTTGGCATTCTCTCTTTCTATTCATCATCTAATAGCAAACCGTTACCATCATTCAAATTGCAGATCGATTATACTCTTTGTATCCATAAAGTCGCAGATCGATTCATAGGGCTATCACAATTCAAATTACAAATTTCGAATCCCTTAAGCATTATCGTGATCCAGCCATGTCGTCTGAGTCGAATCAGCAGGTTTGGCCAAGCTTTAAAAATTTATTTTCGCATATTCTTAATATTTTTTTATTGAATGAACTGGCATGACTAATGTGTTTTCTGGCATTGCAGAATGACAATCGGACGCTAAAATGGCTGGGATTTTTCCATGTTGCCTTTCAGAAAGCATCGACCCACCTCCCTATTCTCTACGATTATGTGAAAAACTGTTCAGGGCCTCTAAAACTGCTTCTGGAAACCATGCAGGGAAGTGTGAAGCTTATGGTTGGGCCAGTTTACCGTAAGGTGCAGGGAAAACCTTTTGAGATTCTACTTCTCGCCGACAAAAAGGTATGACTACTTGTCATGGTATCTTTATGATTCTGCTTTATTTCAGATGATCGCATTTAGGTTGGGTTCGATTGCATTTCTAAAGTAGAAGTAAAGTTTAGGGTTTAGTTAGTTTTTTTCTGCATTAAGCCAGAAGAAGAAAAATTTAGGGTTTAGTTTGATTTGTTCTTGATTACACCAGACGAAGAAAAATCTAGGGTTTAGTTTGATTTGTTCTTGATTACACCAGAAGAAGAAAAATCTAGGGTTTAGTTTGATTTGTTATCGATTCCACCAGAAGAAGAAAAATTTAGGGTTTAGTTTGATTTGTTCTTGATTACACCAGAAGAAAGAAAAATCTAGGGTTTAGATTGATTTGTTCTTGATTACACCAGAAGAAGAAGATTATGCTGTCATTAGGTTTCTTTGTCTGGCTGTCAGTAATTTTTTTTATGTTTTATCTCAAGGTGGGTGATGCTATCGTTATGTTTGACCGTCATGTGCCCCCATCACTCAAATCAAGGACCTGTGAAGTCTACGAGGCAGTGAAAAAGGCACTCGAAGCTACCAGGCCAGTTGTGACAGACATTCTACAGGTCGGTGAACTTGGAGCCAAGAACTTGTATAACAGGTATGAGCCAGTAGCAGTGAAATTGTCCCTCTCGCCCTGGTACAAGCTGCCTTGGGTTCTTGTTGATCCGAAAGTCGTGGAGGTGCTTATACCGCTGATTGCTTATTGTGTAGAGAAGTACAATTCTGGGGTTCATTATTTATGTGATGGAGAGTACTGTGTCGTGAAAACTCTTATTCTGGGGTCCCTTGTTTATTTGATTCCTCTGGAGAAGATTAAAAACACAATCACGCTGTTCTATTTTGATTACTTTTGCTTCATAATATATTGCTAAAGTAGTGAGAGCAATGGATTTGAAGGTGATGTCAACATTTGAACCAGGGAAGGAAGGGTGTAATGGGTTGTGGATTTTGTTTTCTGGAAAGTGTTGAGCTGATTAGTTTGTATTTTGGTTGTTGTAAATTATTGTTTTTGGGTATGTTAGGTTTTATTACATTAAAACCTTGGAAAGCTGCATTAACGCTTAGTATAACACTTGCATTTAGTGTATTAATTTTAGTGCATTTGTATTTAGTGTACTCGTATAACACTTGTATTTAGTATAATTTTATCTGTGTTTGCCAATTTTTTATGTTTCTTTTATGATTTAAACACTCAAAAGGTGTACCAAAACATATGAAAGAATGAACATTCATTTAAAATGTTTAAATTTCTTTCATAACTAAAATATTCTTTATGTATTTAAACCATATAATTTAGCACTCAAAAGCTGTACTAAAACCTATGAAATAATGAACATTCTTTTAAAATGTTTAAATTTTTTCATAACTAAAACATGCTTTATGTATTTAAACCCTATAATTGAGCATTCAAAAGCTGTACTAAAACATATGAAATAGTGAACATTTTTTTAAAATGTTTTAATTTTTTGCATAACTAAAACATGCTTTATGTATTTAAACCCTATAATTTAGAGCTGTGTAGGCATTGAATTTTTGATAAATGAAAGACCATTAGTATAGTATAAGCTCACGTAAAAGTTCACATCTTATGCAACTTATTTATTATCATAAAATTAGATTAGATTAGTATCCATTCTATTTATAAATGATTTAATACATTTTTTTTAACAGTTTACATGGTTATATTAAAAGAGTGGGTATATATTTTTTTAAAATTAAGATTGATATACATTATATTTTTTTTTATTGATTTTTTTCTTTGTAAATTCAAATATCATATTTTTTTTCATAATTCTTTGATATTAAGATCTTTTACTTTGTTTAACTTTTCTAATTAAAAAAATTTACAAAATCTATATTTATTATTCAAAATTTATTATATATAAATAAAAGAAAGCTATTATATTCCTAAATTATGAAGTCATGAGTTATGTGGTCATATGATGGTCTTAACATAAAAATGTAGATATACAATATAGTTAAAATTATCAAATTAAAACTATATATATATATATATTTCCTCAATGAAGTATTTGTGGTCTAGCTATAAATATAAAAGCTAAAGCAAAACTTAACATGTTTTAAATTTGGGCTTAACATAGTTAAGATAAAACTTCCAAATGTATTTAGACCTAAATAACACAAACAACCTTTAACTTGTGTTAGTAGTTGTTTATCCAAAGCACATAAAAGACATATTACAATATTACCATGTGATTTAATGCTATGTCAATACTATTTCACTTGACATTAGGTTATGAACGAATGCCATCTTCTCTTCCCACAAATACAATCATTATGCTTTGTTGGTTATGTTCCTCGGACATGTATTGAAATCCTCTATGAGCTAGTGTAATGTCCCCAAATATTGAATTTTTATTTATTTATTAGGCTAGTAAAAACTACCTATATGGAACATTATTATACTTGCAGAATATAACATACACTAGTAGTACCACTATTTGATCGTAAGTTGTTCTTACGTTCTATCATCTTTCTTTCAGTTATACTTATTGTTGTTTTTTAATTGAGATGTCATAATGATGATTACTACTTGGTTCTTATGGTTATACATTGTTGTTTGTATCGTTACTTTGATTACATGCTTCAAATGTCCAATTCTGGATATAATTACTCATTATTTATGAAGTCCTAACTTAGTTCTGGTTTTGGAAACAAAGTGGGCGGAGTGGCGGGACTTGTTCTCCCATGTGACATTACCGAGAGGTAAAGTGTTCTCTTGACTAGCAGACTTACTTATTTTTGTTGAACTAAGGCACCTCTTTTATTTCGTACGTAGATTAAATACTTAACGACGAAGATTTAAAGAGAGCTAAACACTGTGATCATTAACATACCTACTTTTTTTTATTATGCTTCCTCACAGACTTAGATTGATAGCAAGGTAGTTTCTCTTTTATTAATTATCTAACCTAGATACATTAACTATGTTATACCTATCATTCATTGTATTTATATTTCTTGTTTATGTTATTATAAGAATTAACACATTTCTTATTTATTTCGTGGTAGGTTGGAAAATTGGCTAAAGATCAAACTTGGATTTTATTCCTAGCAATGATACCATGGCATATTTCATATGCCATGGTTACTAAGCATTAAGCTTAGGGAAAATGCATTTTAATAAGGCTTAAGCCTAAGGTCTAAACAATACATGTCATATGCTATGACTTTGGGTTAGTGTATATAATCTATGGACTAAGCATTACACTATTCCTTACATAGACTAGACATTATACCATACCTTGTTTTAAACATTCAGGTGGCGAGTTATAATATATAGTTTGAAACTGATGCGATGGGGTTTAAGACCTTGCATGAAATGGAAACCATCGTTAATGTTTCGAATGCAAACTATGGAATAATGGGTTTTGGGTTGTTAGTTTCCACGTGGCTGGCGCCATCAATGTTTCTTTGGGTTTTGTGGTAGCCCAAGCTTAGGGCTTGGATCCATGAATAGTTTGGTCATTTCGTTGGGTCTGTTGATGGTTGTGGTCTTGGCTCTGTGCTGAGAAGGAGATAACACCTTGGGTGACGAAGGTAAGCTTCGTTTGGTTTCAAGACTGCATTTTGTGTTTGTTTTGTGGCTCCTTTGTTGTCATACTTATCGTCTCGTTGTGTTTGGTTGCATTTGCAAGTGACAGGGTGAGCGAGGGAGGGGTGGATCAGAGCTTCGATGTCAGCTCAAGGGCGATGCCAATGTGACCACGGTAAGCTTGCTTTACAAGAAAATATTTTCACTTCTCAGCATTGTGGGTAGGACTGGGTTATGTCGTTGCTGTTGTTGGGGTTTCGATTTTCCTTCGGGCCTATGTATGCAAGGTTTTGGTTTGTAAATACTAGGATTTTTAGCAATGAAATGGGGAACTCGGGCTTCTATCAGACTCTGTATTTCGTTTATGTAACTCATGTGTTTGATTTGGGGTTTTAATCCTCGGAAGCACCATTTCTTGCAATGGTTCCATGGCCCTTGGCAAGATTGTGTAAACTTCAATTTCAGACTTTAAGGTGACTCTGTAAATAACCTATCCTGCATTTGCATTTTTGGAAAAGGATAATATATTGGACTGTGTGTAAATGCTTATGATGCGATAGGTATTTATTAAACTTGTTTTTCATATGGCATTTTCCTGCTTGGATGCTCTATGTAATTTCTTGTATTTAGTTCTTAGTTGTAATTAAATGATAGCGTATGGGTTGATGGCCATGCTGTGCATGGAATGAGCCCTTCCCATGGTTGTTGCGATAGATTAGTTGGTTGCAATCTTTACTATTTCATTTTATTAATAAGATATGTGGAAATGTGAAGAAGCCATGGGTGAAAACCCATGATGGCTATCATTACTATAGGTTTAGTTTTAAATGGACTGTGTTATTTAGTTAATTGTGGCTGTAGCCATGCTTATAGCGTGGGTGCAGAACCTAAGGTCTTGTGACCTTGCTGTAGCAAATTTATTTGATTTTTTAAGCCTACATAAGCTCTGTGTATAGCGTGGTTGTGATTTATTGTAAATAAATACTCCAGAGGGTTGAATCATGTTTGTGGTTGATGTAATGAGTTTTATTTTATGTGGATGTGAATTGGGGCTTAGATTCCCACATGATTCGATTCCTGCCCTCCCTTGTATAAATACTTGGAATGTGTAGAGATTTGATATGGTTTATAAAATGAAATGATTCGTGTGTATGAATTTATATTGAGGTTTTTAATGTGGCTTATGACTTGAGTCTGGGTACCCGTAGGGGTCGATACGGGTACCCATAGGGGTCGATATTGCGACCTATAATCGCTTAAGAGGTTCAGTTTAATAAATGTCAAGTTTATTTGGATACTATTTATTATTAGCTGTTGTATGTTTTAATATGATGGCTTCATGGTTATGTAGCGAATAGCAAAGATAGTCTACAGGATTCGTTTCTGCAACCTTATGTAATTATTGAGATCATTATTTAATGATTATGGTATTGTTTTGGTTAAGTGTTTATACTATGGCTGTGAACGATATTAAAATGGGACTATTCGGTTTTTATGGCATATGTTTGATTATGTGAATTTATATTGTTAGGACTGTGGATTTTTAAATAGTTAAAAGAGATTTGATCTTTGGACCAAAGAATGGTCACGATACTTACTATGTTTGTTGTTTATGATGATGTTATTTTAATGTAAATATTTGGTAGTTAATGTGTATTTATATATGCAAACCTTGGAAGGTCTTACTAGTTTATCTATCTTAGAAATAATTATAGTTTGTACTTAGTTGATTTAATTTATATTTCCATTCTAGGACCATTAATGTATTCTTATAAATAGTATTCTGATTTGTTTATTTTTTATGTTAATTAGATAGATTCAAATGTAGGTTTTAAATGGCACATTATGTCTAAGCTAGTATTAACTTAACATGGCTCTGCTGACAAATGAAAAAAAAGGCCAAAAAATAGATAGGTCCTAGTTCTGAAATAAAACCTAGTTTATACTTAACACGGTACAAATACCACATGATTTAAAGCTAGGGTGCATAATCCCTTGATAAACACTTACAAATAAATACAGCTTGTAAAAGTAAACTGATAAATAAACCTTGGATAAAATCTGGTATAGAAAATAACTTACAACCTATGGTTAATATTTAAAATGGAGACCCTAGCATATTTTAACCACAGAAACAAAAACATAGGGTTAGGAACTGAAATATAATTCATTACCTAGCATATCCAACATTTAATCTAGAGAAATAGAATGAGCAGTCTAGGGCCTCATACCTGTAACTTTAAGATCTTTTAATGGAGAAACCTGCACACTCAAATAACCAGCATTAACAATTCAAAGGAAGATCCGACCTCTATTTTTAATGACCAAATCACTTGGGAACTACCAGGTTCCACCCAACCATGACCCGGAACCATTCCTGGTTTTAATCTGGATCCCCCCGAGCTGGACACCAACATGAAAGTAGCTTAGAGCTCCTAAGGTAGGGTTTTTCTATCTGGTATATAAATTCTAGATCACTTCTCCTTTTTCCCTCTAGGAAAATGTTCTCCAAGAATTTACTTGAGATCAAAACAAGTAGAAAATGATTCCTTCCAATGATAGATTAGAACCCCAACCCTTTCCTTGGCTTGAGTCTTTATAGACAGACTTTTCAGTCAAAGGGACAGTTAAATCAAGAAACCTTGTTATCTTGATTTAACCCTTTTCAATTACTTTGGGTAATTTGTAATATTTTAACTTAGGAACTTTCAACTAGTTCCTAATTAGAATTTTTTAGGTTTTGGACTATTTACTATCTTTTTATAATAAATAATAATGGATGGATATTTTTTTTCTTTCTTTCATCATTAATATTATTACTATATTTATTCTTCTACATACCATGTATAAAATACATAATAATATAACATTTGTCTTTGGGCATCATATACCATGATCCCTAGACTTAATGACACTTCTTCATTAAGGTCAAGTATGTATATGGTTAGGTATACTAGGCTAAGAAACTCTAAACATCCTTGCAGGTTGGATTTTCCTCGCCGTAACGTGGTAGTTCTTCGGTACTTGATGAGAATACAAAAATTCAAAATTTCATTTAATCACTTATAAATAAGTATGATGAGATCAATATTTTTCTTGAGTCGTTTTCACTTAGAAGTTATTAAATTCTTTTTTCAGTAACCCCTAGCACTTACGAGAGCCCATACTCAACACTTTAATAGGGAGTTACAATTTAGTGCAATTCGAGAGCTCTTTGCTCAACACTAATGCTAGGATGTACTTGTATGATACCCCTAGGGATACAATGGCCAAGGATATGATGCTCCAGAGCTTATGCTCAACATCAACATGGAAGGCTCCAGGGCTTATGCCCAACACTTCCAAATATTATCTTTTCATGTGTTCTAGAGCTTCTCGCTCAACACAAATGTAATTAATCATGTGCTTGAGAGCTCCTCGCTCAACACAAACATTAATTACCCATGTTCTCGAGAACTCCTCGCTCAACACAAAACATCATTCACCCATGTGCTCCAGAGCTCCTCACTCAACACAAAACATTAAGTACTCACGTGACATTTAATGCAATGGCATTTAATAAGCCATGTGATCGCCCTACATCCTCCAACTAGAAAACATACCCGTCGTCTTGTAAACCCTAAAGGTTTAACTCCTTTGACCTTTGGTTTTCATAAAACATTGTTATGCACTGCACTGTGTGAGTTCCTTCAACTCTTGGTGTTGGTGATAGCATTGCTGTGTAGGTTCTTAGTGTTAACTACATGTTCTTTTCCTTTCCTTCTCTTAGCTCACTTTGCTCGTTCTATACAAGGGCACCAACCTTGGTCTTTAGCTGGTTGTTTTCCCTACGCTTCCTTTTTGTGTTGCAGTCATCATCTCCATCAATATACAACAATAAGGTAAAATATGACTTGTTTCTTTTCAAGTTTTGTGGTTACAGTTCTCATATATAAGAATTAATTTGACCTTTGGTTAATTTTCTTGTAGGAGCGTTCGATTGAGTTTGCTGTAATGGGGTAAGGATTAACATTCATGCTAGCAAGGCCCTTTCCTGGTAAGACCTGTACCTACACTTATTGCTCCTTGTAGCTTCACACTTGATGATTTCATGGTTCTATGGCTCTACGTTTCATGGTCTCGCGTCCCATTCTCGCTTTTTCTTTGTTTTGACAATGGTAAACTCCTAAAAGATATTTATTTCTTCGACCATGGAGTCAATAGAGGATTTTTGTTATTTACAGTAATGTTTTGTTTTTAGAATTTGAACTCTTTACAGAGTCTTGTAATATGTTTCCGCAGAAAAAAGAACCCATAATACTTGGATTTTGTAAACTTACAAACTTCTATTCTGTTTAATGTAATGCTTTAAATTTTAAAGGAGACCCGTGAGGGATTTTGACATTGTAAATGTATAGTCATGAAGGTCATTTCATTTTATCAATTTTGTAGCTTCATTTTTCTAATGAAAAGATTAGGGCCATGAATCTCTGTAATATTGATAACTCGCTTTGCAGATATGTCACTATTTTTTTTAGAAGTTTACTATTTGTTTTTAAGTTATGAGCCGTAAGGATGTTGTGATTCCTTCTCTAGGGTTTTTATTGTATATTTTATTTAATGGATAAATAATACGATAATGTCATCGTCTTGCAACAAGGATTGCAACATGTTGATAAAATTGATTTAGTTTTGGCCATAGAGTGTTCAATTGATTTCCCTTGGCAGGATTTGACCGATGGCCTAAATAATTACTAATTAATTTTAAGTGCTTAGTTTACAAATAAATTGACACTAGGGTTTTAATCTATAAGGCTAAGTATTGTTAGAGATGTTATAGATTTGTAATTGTATGTATATATACTTGCTTAAATGGTTTATGCTAAGGTTTAGTTATTTATTGTTTGGATTTATTATTGTTTAAACCCTAGTTTTAAATAAGTGATAAATAATCCATGGGGCTCTGTTAGAGTTTTAGTTATCATATTACAGAGTATATCAGTGATAATATATTATATATAAATATATATGTGTATTTATAGTTATACTTGAGAGGTAAATCTCTACTTACAACTGTCAAATAAATATAGGTTATGTAGTTCTTATAATGAAGTTAGAAAACTAATGTTTGTTACTAATGAAACCTTGTGAAATTTTATTGAGAATTAAAACCCTAGATTTATCCTTAGTTTAAGCCTTTAGGATAAAGAAAAGAAGATTCTTTTAATTCTAGTTCTAAGTTCTCTTGATCTCACAGAGAACTAGAAAATAATAGTATTCTATCTGTATGAAGAAGAAAATGATCAAAGGTAACAAAACGTATGGTTTTGAGCACTGATTAGCAGTTTTAACAAAATAAAGGAGAAATATATTAATACAACTAGAAGTAATGAATTGGTACCATGCTCAACATGGATTATCAAACTTATGATTATGATGCACGAGATTAGAGAAAAACTATATAATGATCTTATAAGCTGTGTATAAAATAAATATAGGTAAGTAGAACAGTTACTGTATCATGAATTTATCATTAAATTCTGAGAAGAGTTGAGCATACTTCGTAACAACATATAGAGATGATGATATTTCTATTTTTTTATAATTTAAACAGTTACTAGATTATAACATACATCAACATTCACAAGACTTCGAAATACATATATAGAAATTAAATCACAGATAATAAATAAACAATTTAGAACATGGATAATTTGCAGAAGGGGACAAATACTCAAAGGAGACTGTTCCACCCAACCATCTCTTGAAGAATCCAATATTACTTGCTTAGGACTCCCGAGCCTATTCATGGAACTACTAGGACGAAGATGTTGTGTAGCAGTCCACACAGAAAAACTCTAAAACTTAGCACTCAATAGTAGACTTAACTCAACAATTTCACTTTAGCTATTCTCTCATCAAATTCCTTATGTGCCTAAATTTTTAGTTTGCAGCAATCACAAGGTTCATTTACTTGGAAAATAGAATGTAGTAAGCCTCCCACTAAATTCGATGGTATTTATAAGATTTACATAATGTTTTCTCAAATAAATAAAAATATTAATTTTTTTGTTCTACGTGGGTTACAAACACTCCCCCTTAAGTTCAACATCATCCTCAATGTTTCTTAAGTTTATTTTGAGTCTTCATGGAACAGATCCTAATATTCCTCACGCATATGACTCTCCAATTCCTAGGTTGCTTCATCTAGATTGAGTTGTTTCCATTGCACCTTTACATGTCCAATGGTGCAATTCCAGAGAAAAATTTCCCTCTTGTAGAGAATACAGTCCGGTTCCACCTGAAAATATCCTTCGGGTTCTACCTGAATAACATTCAATTCGAGCACATGAGTAACATCGTGCACATACTTTTTCTATGATATGCAAGGCATTATGTATTCTAAGATTAGGTGGAGAAGCTAATTGATATTCCACTGGCCCAACTCTTGCCAATATTTTGAACGTTCCACAACACCTTGGTGCTAATTTAGCACAAATCCCCAAATTATGTGGAAATTGAACCCAAGAGATAGAACAATTACACTCAAAAAATTGCTAGACAAACATGCAAAATTCACACCAAAGGAGACTGAAATTGGAGTGTAACACTAATCTATATTCAATAAGTGTACAATAGCCAACCTTGTGAAGTAATAGGCTGCTGCAATATATCATTACATGAGAGACTTGAATGCATAAAGATGCCATTTGAAATAGTCAAAAAGTAGGCTTACTAAATCTAGTCAAATTTCCCATAGGTGCATAAAGCAGTTTCCAAATCTATGAAGATGATCACAAATTTGTTAAGTTAAGTGGGAAAGCTAAAGAGGGATGGAAAGAAAAATCATGCATGCTTTTTATTTGGAGAAAAGGAAGGAAGATGATGTGGGAAAAAAACAAGTCAACTACACATAGTCTAGCTTTTCCTTTTGCCTTAAATCAGAATAAAACAAGGTAGCTTTTCAGAAAAAGAAGATACGCGCTTTGGAGGATTTGGATTAAAGTAGACATGCTAAATTGGGTTTCCAAGATGTTTCCCAAGTGCTCAATTAATCATTTTTAGCATGTGTTTATTTCTAGGACTTGTAGAAGGAAACTGGCATAGAATGGAATCTAGGAAACTAGGTAATACGACAAAAATAATTAAAATTAATGTCTAAGGTAGGTAACTATGGGTTGATTATTCTAACAACCCCCCTTAAGCCTAAATTTATGAGTAAATATCAAAAAACTATAGGGCCTAGAAACAAGGCTTAGTCTCCCTTTACATACTGCTTGTCCATACAAACAAGGAAAGAGGCAAAAACCTAGTGGGAAAATCTTCCGTTAAACATGGACAGGAAAAACAAAGTTTTTGGAAATATTGTCATCAATCATGCTTCATAGCATGATTAGAAATCTCCAGTAGTGATTTGAGATTGCTGAAGGTATTCTCACAAAAAACTTTGGTGAAGATGTCTGCTACTTGTTCTAAAGATGCATAGAAGAGCAGATCAATGGTACCATCATGCACAAGTTGTCTGATGTAATGCATATGGATCTCAATGTGCTTGGTTTGCTATCTTTGAACTAGACCATTATAGAGTCGAATCGTGCTTTGATTATCACAACTTAGATAATAGTTGAAAACTCTGATTCGAAGCCACATTCTCCAATTATCCCCTACAACCACAAACATTGAGTTGTTTCATTTACAACTCCTCTATACTATGCTTCTATAGATGAGAGTGCTATGGCACTATGCTTCTTGATTGACCAGTTGATTGGTCCTTCTGCAAGCATGAACACATATCCTGATGTAGACTTTCGATCTGTGTTGTCACCTGCCCAATCGCCATCAGTAAACCAAATCAAATCAAGATCAGATTTTGCTTTGCAGAAGATCCCATGATTTCTTGTTCCTTGAACAAAGTTTAGGATCCTTTTGGATTTTATCCAGTGGATCTCATGAGGCTGATCTGTGTATCTCAAAGCCACACTAACTGCGTAAGATAGATCAGTTCGATTGTGTGTAAGATAAATCAAACACCCAATCAACTACCTATACAGTGTATTATTTACCAGAGGAGAAGAACCTACTTCTTCAAGATTAACTCCTGAAAGGAAGGGATTCTTGCTTGGCTTGCAATATTTCATGTTGAACTTGTTCAGCAAATCCAAAGCATACTTGGACTGATGTACTTTGATTCCATGTTGGGATTGAACAATTTCAAGACCCAAGAATTGGCTTAACAATCCCAAATCTGTCATAGAAAATGCATGGTTCATTGCATCCTTCAACGAGGAAATCTATTTCTTTGAATTTCCTGTAATCATAAGGTCATCCACATACAATAAAATAATCATAAAATAACCATGAATCATATTCAAATAGACATTAGGATCAGACTTGCATAGAACAAAACTCAATGATAGCAAAAATCCATCAATCTTGGCATACCGAGCCGTGGGGGCTTGCTTGAGCCCATACAATGATTTCTTTAACCTGCAAACTAAAGATGGATTATAAAAAAAACCTTTAGGTTTCTGCATGTAAATATCTTCAGTGAGATCTCCATTTAGGGAAGCACACTTCACATCCATGTGATGTACCTCCCACTGCTTCGAAGCTGCAATGGATAGAACTAGACTTATGGAGTCCATATTTGCCACTGGTGCAAAGGTTTCATTGTAGTCAATACCATGTACTTGTGGGTAGTCCTTGGGTACCAATATTTCCTTATATTTCAAATGTGAACCATCAGCAGAAAACTTAGTCTTGAAAACCCACTTACATTGAACTAGCTTCCTCCTTGGGGGAAGATCAACAAGTTCCCAAGTGTTGTTCTTCTAGAGCGAGATGAATTCTTATTTCATGGCTAGTTTCCATCTTGGATAATTTGCTGCATCTTCATATGTCCGTGGATCTAATTCAACTATCAGATATCACTTCTCAACAAATAGAGGATCTTTCACACAAAGGGCACTCATAAATTGAGATCTAGTCCTCCTAGTGTCACTAGGATTTCAAGATAGTTCCCCAGCTGCATGAATGGTTTTTTATGCCCATTTTGGTCTTGTAGGACTGGTAGGATATGCAATCAAATCATCATTATTAGACATATCAGAATCAGCAAAATCATTAGTCTGTCCACTTACAATCAATGGTTCTGGTGGTGAAGAAGACTTTCCAACTGCAACTGCTACTAAAGGCTCTTCTTGGAACTGAAATGCTCATGAATCATAAATGAGATGAAAAATGGGTGATGGTGGTGAAAAGAATGGAATGATAGTAGTGATTATGTATTGAATATAGTTCTCCCTCCCCAATTGATGTGGTTTCATGTCCTCATGCAACCTAGCATGGGATGTGAAAGTGAAAATAAGAAATGGAGCATGGTGAGGGAATTTTCCAAATTATTCATTTCTAGCATGTAAGGAATTGTATGATTAAAGTTTAGAAAACAACATACCCCCACTTACCCAAAAAGTAGATGAACGATGCAATAGGAATGTAGCTGATGCCACTGGATCGTGGAATGTGTCACTGCTACTGTGGCTATAACTGTTGGATCATGGGAAGTGAAGGAATCATAACTACTACTGTTGAATCATGGAGAATATGTCATGACTATAGGATAAAAATGTAACTGTAAATGATGCTACAGCTGTAACTGCTGGAATTGCTGTAATGTGATGTGGAGGAATCTGAACTGTTGTTGATAAATAATGGAAAATGTGGAAGCCAGAAAGTGGAACTATGGTACACTCATAGATATCAAGTCATGTTTCTGCAAATGCTGATGGAGTCATGAGAAAGAATGTATGGTCTTCACCTGTTACAAAACCCGATGGTACAATTCTAGTCATTCAAATAAATGTGTTGATGTCGAGCATGAAAAGAAGTCATTGGATTACCGACCATTGATGAATGTCGTTAACTAATGCGAGGCAACTCACCAATGATGTCAATGAGTACCAAGGTACCCAAGTACATCTTGCGAAGTGCGAATAGATGTGCTGACGTCGAGCCACTTGCAATATCTGACGATTAAGGGACATTGATGAATTCCCATGATTGTCAGTGAGAGAAATTGCCATTAAGGCATGCAAGCCTCCAGGTACTCAATATGAACTCTAGTGTATATCCCAGATAAGGTGTTGAGGTCGATGGGGAAAGACTTGTTAAAAGGTGGGCCTTAAGGAATCCCACATCAGACAACACGAGTTGGTATAAAAATATTGGTAGGATTACCAGTGAAAAGATCTCGCAGTCAAGTAGTGGATATGACAAGGCTATGTAGTCATGGAAATGGAGCTGGTTTTATTCAGAAGGAGAACTGGAATGGAAAAACAAACTGAAAAAAAAGATAAAGGGATGTATGCAATTTAGAAACATAGGCATGTGTGAAGTCATGATAGATAAAGTGATGGAAAGTGGACTTCAAGACATGGATGGTGAAGGTGCTCTGAAGGAGAATTATGGATGAACAATCATGACGCAATTTTATTGATGGTTTCTAGGTAACAACCAATGTTATGATGTTTATGAGAAAACATCATGAGTAACAGCTCCTTTAGGCTTTCTATCAAAGCATGTTTCTCAAATTTTTTGTGTTTCTTTGAAAAATCACTTCAGCAGCAAAATGCGATCCTTTCTGAAACTTGAAACAAAACTTAGTACACATTCCTGCATGAAACTTAATAGTGAATATGTATTGAATATAATCCCCCTTCCCCAACTGATCTAGTTGCCTGTCCTCATGCAACCTAGCATAAAACTTGTGAGAAGTTTGTAAAAGAAAACATATCATGCGAAAATAAGTACATAAGTTGTAAAACAAATTACATGTTTCCTGTGCTAGTTCCATTTGTGATTATTGTCAAAGTGAATTTAAGAAAAACAATTCAATGTTAATCATAAAAGCAATTTCAGGAAAAATAAAAACGTCCATTTGCAACTTTGTTTTGGTTGTTTTATTTTTTTAAATTATATATATATATTATTTTTTATTTTTGTTTTTATTTTCTTTTGCAAATTTTTTTTTTATAGATTTCTTTTTATAAAAAAAAAGAAATAATTTTTATAACTTTATTTATATATTTTTTCTTGTTTTTGTTTTATTTTATAACACACCAAAATAAAATAAAATAAAAATAATGGCAAAAAAAATCAAAATTGAATTTATCCGATCTAAGTTCCTGGGCATTCAACATTTAGAATTTAAAAATTTTAATAGATGTAACAGCTAGCTGCAACACCACCTAGCTGTGACAACAACTGCAACAGCCAGCTGCAACAACCTGCTGCAATAGCCAGCTACAACAATCGACTACAACAACCAGCTGCGACAGCGGCTGCAACTCCCGTTAGATCATAAATCAACGTTAATATAAAAATATATGCATACCTGCCCCATAAGTATCTATATGCTGCTCCTACCCATAGTTCTGAGTTATTATTTTTTTCTCATTACATCCGTAGTGATCATATTCTCCTTCTTGACAATGGTATCTGAACAATTGATAGCTCTCAGAAATGGTTAGAACAATTTCCTACACGAAAGAAAACTACAGCAAAATCAGAGAGTAATGAATTGCGCATCAATGATATATCTAAATATCAGTAGTTGAGGTAGGAAGATGAAAATGAAGCATTGTTCTAGACCATGAATACTGGTCAGTTTTGTCTTTTACAATTTCCATTTGATTATTTATTGCAAGTTGTCGAGAATTGCACGCATTATATATATTTTGATTTTGATTGCAGGTGGATTTGGCCGAGGCATTTTGTTCTTATTTTATTGATGCAGAAGAGTCAAATTTCTACAAGATAAATTCATGAAGGATAATTCAATATAGGCGTGGATGTGACTCAAACCGATGACAATTTTAAGGCATAACATTATTTCATCCATAGTGTTACAACTTATGTGTTACAACTGATGTTTTAGCTTGGAGTTTACTCTTTCAACTGCTTGGAATCAGCCGCAACAGTAAATCTAAAAAATACCCTCTCGAAGAACCAGTTGTATATTGCAAACCGTGGATTTGTTTGGCAATTTCCTTGAGAGTTAGGTAAATGAGGCTGTTACGCACAAAACCCATGTCTTGGAGTTTCAATATTATTTTCCATAGGCCCGCAAATCGAGACACAAATCAAGGTGTCTTATTTGGCATGCATTTTTTTGTTAAGGCTGTAAAATCCATTTGCAGGCCATTTGTTGCAGATTTATTCAGTTCCTTTCCATTTTAGATGGAGCTGCAATACTCACCTAACTACCGAGGCCTAGGAAAGTAATGATCGATTTATTTTTTGTGTGTATTTCTCCATGATTTAGATATTTTCACAACTATCAATGAGAGGAGCGCATCATCAATTGGTCAAGATGCTTTCCAAGATGGCTAAGAGATAATAGGTGCTGGGAAGATCAGAGGCATGCAATCTTGAAGCTTGGGAGTCAAGTGATTAAATTATTCCATGCGACCCTGTTTTGTTGCAAGTTTAGGTATAAATTACGGCGTTTCATTCAACCTATAATTTATTTTACTCACAATCAATTCAGAGTATGCCACTAACAGTTTCTGTGTGCAGTATGTTCTTTAGATCGAAGGATCTCTTGCAAATGGATGATTTGCACAAATACTGAAATTTCAAAAATGGTTTAACCGAGGCACTGTGTTAATTTTTAGGAAGCTACAGGATGAAGGATGATAGCAAAAAGGTGGATGTGACTCCAATCAAGGAAAAGCTTACATTTGTTTCATCGTTTCAGCTGTTGTTTCAGCATAGAAAAAATTGGTTTAGTTTTTATTCACCTAATGCATTTATTTTGCAGGTTCAAACCAAAACAGAGGTCGAGTGCCTGAAACAGTCAAACATAAAATTTTGTGCATGCAAACAAAGAATCAAGAAAAGGAGTTTCAGCTCGGAGTTGTGTTGTTTCATCCTGGAGTGTTTTAGCAATTGCTTGTTTCATCTTATGTGTTTAAGCTATAGTTGTTTCAGCTACAGCTGTTTCAGCTTATGTGTTTCAGCTGAAAAAGCTTGTTTCAGCCACAACTGTTATAGCTACTGTTTCATCTTGGATTTGTGTTGTTTAAGCTTGGAGTCGCAACTTCTTTTCAACATTAAAATTTCAGCATTTGTTTAGCTTAAAAATGAATTTGCCACATGAAATTGCAGACTAGTTTTATTTTACAAATTGAATTTTTTTTTAGCAAATGGAGATATTGAATTTCAAAATAAAGATGAAATCAATTAAGCATGTTGTAAAACATTAATTATTCATTCTTGGAAATTTTAGAAAACATCCTACTTTCTGATCCTCGCGATCGCACGAAGTGCAAAGGAGAGCATACTTATTCTGGGTGAAAGTAAAGAATTGAAACAAAATCCTACCTACTCTATGCTAATTGGGAATTAGAAAATAGTTACGTGTAATCAAATATCCAATGTAGCCATTCACGTAACAACAATAAGAATATGTTCAATGTGAATTTTGTAAATAGAAGATGAGGATAAATAGAAATGTGTGAAATTAATTGATGTAACTATGAATTATCTAGAAAAAAAGAAAAACTAAACTGTTCTAACCTCGTACTCACTTGAAACCATCGTTCGATAGGGATTTCGTAGGCATGGTTCTCATTCATCAGATCATGCTGCAACTCCTCGTGGTCCTCCTCGATCTCTTCTTCGCATGATTTTTCTCCATGAAATGTGCATGATTCTTCATATGTTGATTCTTCGTCTGTTTCTAAAGGAGTAATTAAGCTCTCGGCTGCTGCCAAGATCTCCTTTTCGAGAGAAGAGGAGATCCCTACGTTTGTAAGGATCTGAGTGAGATGTTCCAAGCTTAAAATCATTGTTAAATAATTTTGAAACAAGGATTCTTACAACACCCAAATATAAATGAAAAATTTAAATAAACACTCTTGCTGAAACAAATTAGAAAAACACTGTGTACAAGAAAAAAAATTACTCTTCATAGTTGTGAGAAAACACACTTGCTGAAGTTGAAATTCACACTTGCATAATTGAAACATTCTTTGCAGAAATTGAAATTCACTCATTGCAGAAATTAAAATTCACATTCTAGTGTATGCTTGCAGAAAAATCAAACTAAACTTCAATCCATCGTGCCTCCCCGGCAACGACGCCAAAATGTTGGGATGAATTAATGTCGTTTTAATTCCATTGTAGTAATTTCCCATCCATTTAATTTGTCAATCCAAGGTTCGTAGGCTTACGAAACACATGCAAAGTATACGCAAGAATGAAGCAAAATTAAGCTAATCTAACCCCCCGTGAAACTAATACTAATCTAATATAACCCCCCTTAAGTTGAAACATGCAATTGCTAATCTAATGCAGGAAGATAAAACACACGGCTGAAAGTGAATTGCATAAAAGAAAGACAACATATGAAGAGCAACAAGACAACACATGTGAGCTCACATTAACCATAAAGCAATCTTAAATTACATCAGAAGAATCAATCATAAATCATGAAAGCATCAAACCAAGATTATGAACAAAAGCTAAGAATTCCCTTCTCCATATTACAAATTCAAGGCTAACTGCTACAATCTACTATTCCCTAAGATAATCTAAGATAATCTAGGATAACAAATGAAGAGAGAGCACTCTCTTTTATACATGAACTTCTTTTGAGAAGAAGATAACCATCTCATAATGAGAGATCCATTATTCACTCAACCACTCAACTACTTTCCTTTCTTTTGATTGGGTCTAGTCTTGGTGGGGCTTCATCCTCATCGAATTCAATATCCTTTCGCACTTCTAATATGGAGGATCCTTGGATTCTTCCTTCACAAAGTACTTCGAGTATACCTGTCGAGAGAGACATGTTGTTGCCTGCAACAATGGTGGCATATCAAATGAATCTTGAACATGTTGTAGAGCCTAGCCCTTCCTCTTCACGGATGGAGGAGGAGGACCCTTATGTGCTACCTGCTTGGGAAGTAGAGTCATCTCACTCTCAATACTACCTCTATGATGTTTTTCCTTCAGATGAAGATATTCTTGAGGCCATGTCTCAGATAGAACAACCTTGGGAATAATTGCACCATAGATCATATTTCCTTCCTAAGCTTGATCGTTTAAAGTGTGATGAATTTAAATCGATTCTAAGCGAGAAAGTTGGTAGCCCCATAGTCCCATTAAGCTCTCGTAATCAGATTGTTGAAGGGAACATGGCTAACTTGTCATCGATGATACCTTCCAACATTTCTCGTGATCCTGGAAAGATTGAGTATGACGAGTGGTTCAAAGAATTTCAATGTATGTTCACTTGGTCGAATCATGGAATCCTAGGAATTGGCCTCCGCATGGTTGAATGTGGCATTAGGGATTATTCGGATGCTAGACCTGTTCGACTAGTTGATCATGGGGGAACATCCTTGGCGAACCCTAGAGATGGACTCTAGCCTAAAAAATACTATGCAGGATCTTCATCTAGGGCTGTTTTTTGTATATTATTGTACATATTTGCATAGTTAGGTTTTCTTATGATGATCGGGCTTGTTGATTAGATTTTGTTTGTTATGGAAGATGTCAATGGAGTCTTCCATTTACATAGGATTCATTGATGGTTCTATCCTTCACACTCAAAACTCATATTTGTCCACTTGGGTGATCTATACTCCTATGGGTCAAGTATTGTCTTCAAGAGGCGTATGTTTACAGCCTTCGTCAATGAATGTTGCTGAATATAGTGCCATCATTGAGTTATTGTGGGATGCCATTTCACATGGTGTTCTTTCTCTTCAGGTATGTCTTGATTCACAATTAGTAGTTTCACAGCTTAATGGCTTGTATCGTATTAAGGATACAACATTATTACGAATATTCTTTCTTATTAGATTTCCAGAACGATAATTTGAGAGTATAACATACATTCATGTTCCAATAAATTTTAATCAACTTGATAATTCATATGCTAACTATGTACTATATTGACATTTGTTTCGCAGACCATGAGAATTTCACAAACACATTTTACACATGTAAATAGAATAATAATCGATCATCATAAATAATTTTTATTAAGTTCAAAAAAGGTGATGTCATAATACATAAGTGTCATATACAAAATCGGGCCTTTAGAGCCACCAAAATATACTACACGGTCATACAAAAAATATACACCTAGGTCTCCAATCCTGAGGTAGAGGAGGGTGATGATCATGGTAGCACACCACGGCTCTATCTAGCCAGAGAAACAATCGAACCCATGCTCATGGTACTCCAACAACTTGGCGCTGCATGGCATTAGGAAAGTCCTTGATTTGCGCCATGGGTACCCTCTATGTCAATCAAACAAAGTTCGTGTGAATATTCTTGAGAATCTGCTTCGCATCTGCACCCATGATCTCATCACCTCTTCCCCTCTGTCGATGATGAGGACAGACATCTGGCCATCGTGGTCCTACATATGCATATACATGACAAAGTATCACTACGTGTCTTCACATGAAAAACATGTATTTCGATTTTATATATAAAAAAACACCCCAAAAAAAATTTTTTCAAAAATTAAAAGTGGGTGTGGGATTCATTGCCTATGTCACCATAAACCACTCATGGTGGTAGGGGCATATCTGTATCTCTATAGAAGTCTATCCTTGCATAGGGGTAGTCGTCTATGGCGATGACACGTCTCCGCCACCATGGAAATAAATCTGTTGGGTAGGGGTTAACCACCCTTCAACCTCCCAGTCTGTGCATGACATTGGCCCAGCGTCGCTGAGCCAGATCCGAGAATCCATGTGGAGAAATTTCCACTCTAGGGATTATCCCTGGCACCAGCTTAAAAAATAATGTGCTCAGTATGCTGCCAAACCCGAATTTCCACACCCTACCCATATTTTAGTCACTGAGCTGTTGTTTCATGTTGCTCAATAGTGTAGTACTCCAGTCATATATTATGGGTCACATGCACTCTACCACATAGAACATCAGTGGCCTTGAGGACTGGTGGAGTGATGCCAAAATTACGATCCTGCCTAGTGCCAATAGTATGTCTTTCAGCCCCAGAATCTTAACCGTGTTTGTCAGGATTTGACTCCCAACCTTCTCTGTATCAGGAAGGTAGTACACAGATATGTATTCCTCTATAGTCAACCCACCTCATGGCCCATGAGATCGAAGGTTCACCACCTCCCCTAGTCGAGACAAGCCTGTGATGAAATATATGTCCTCAACCTCAATGCTGAGTGATATCTTGTCTATCTGAAAGGTCCCAGACTCTAGAACCCAATAATCTACCAGCAGCTGGAGTAGTCTTGGCTTTTCCCTCAAGCTTCCAAGGAACCAAAAATTGTATAGGCCACATTCCTGTAATGTTTGTTGAGCCATGAGGTTATCCTGAATAGCTTCCTCAACATCACCATGTTCCCTCTCTCTCGACCCTAGCACCATCCCTACACAGAACACAAATTTTGATCATTATTTTCCCATAAAAACAATGTTCACATCCCTATACACGAATCTCTACAAAACAACTGTGTATCTATGTGGTTTTCATGGCATTTTTGTATGTATGGTCATCCCTATACTTGAAAAAATGCCCAATATCCACGTGCGCAGAAATGCCCAAGTTGGGATCGCCTAAAAAATTAATTTTCCCATGAAAATTTAAAATTTTTCCATGAAAATGAAAGAGTGGAGAAAGGGAACTTACTAGGATCAAATGTGGAGGGATTCCACTGGACGATGCTCCTAGAATTTGCTTTTGAAGTTCTGGACTCAAATGCACTATGGTGGGTGAAAATTCAAAACGGTATGAAAATTTTTAATTTTTCACTATTTTATAGAAAATGTTTGAAATTTTTACTCACTTTCTATAGTTTTTTACCATTTCTGACCGTTTTGGACCATTTGAACTAATGTGATGTTGTAGGAGCCCATTTTGAGTGTGGTTTGATCGTGTCTTTGACCCGTTTCTGCCTATTTTAGGTATTATGTCTAAACTGGCATATAGGTTAGGTTTTTGCATCCACTTGGATTTTGCATATCCTTATGACCATTTCATATTAACCCTAGCTACAAACCCATTCCATCTTGTCACGAAACCTTCTTGCTGCTTTTAGAAGTGACATTATGCAAATGGTAGAGATTTCCTATACATGGGTACCCTGGTTAGATGTTGTATTGCATCTGGTGCCCATGTCAACATTTCTCCTTTAGGGTGTGGGAGTCCTTTGTATAGTACCACCATGTCTTTGAGAAAGAGCTTCCTACTCCTCTTAAACTTTATGCTGGCCATTCCCCCAACACTCCCTTGTATATGTCAAGTTGTAATTGCATTATCATGAGTTTTGATTGTCTTATTGAGCCTTATGTCGGCTTCCTGACTTTGATTATCAGCCATATATCCCAAGCTTGTCTCATGTCTAGCCAAGAAGAGCCCTTTTACATATATTTTGTAGCTTGATTCCCCATTTTTTAATGGGAGGGGACCTTCCCCCGAGTGTCGTTATCCTGCACATGTTTCCTTGCATTGAGCATAGGTATGTTTCGCTGCTTGGAACTATTTTTCTTGTCCCCTGACACTCGTATCCTCCTATATTTGTAACTATAAATAACTTTTATTCTTTTTCAATCTTTTCAAAATATATGAAAAAGTCCAAAAAAATAAAAAAACCAAAAAATACGGACAGGAAAATATGTTATCTTTGGCAGTAGTTGAGTCGTTTCTCCTTCGAATAGAGAACTGTATATCACATCCATTGGTTGGGTTATTATTTTGACTTTAGGAGCTATACTCGTTACTCTGAGTTTATCTCCACTGACTGGTTAATATTCCAGTCCCTATGGATCCTCTGTTCATGCCTCCTGTATCATAGAGATGTCCTAGTTTTCATATCGAGTCCATGCTGCCTACCTTCAGTCACCATTTGCCTTTATTCTCTTGTTCGAAGGAAGTTTAAGCTTGAGTCAGACATTTCTCAGTTTTCTTGACTTTGCATGTCAGCCATTCCCGGTACTATTACTGGTTCATGCACATCTTGTTCTAGTTCTTCCACATTATACATCATTGCTAAGTACCTCATGTTGGTTTATGGGAGATGCCTTAATTCCCTCCTTCCAGCGGATTCCATCCCATCAACTTCAGATCATTTATTTTGGGATGGGATTCTAGAGTCATTTGAGTGCCTTGAGACTTACAGTCATCAATGGTAGGTTCTCTCGCCATCGACAGTTTTTGGAATAAATCAATGTCCCCTGATCGATGGATTCGTCCAAGTGTTCAACCTCAACACATCTATTCACACTTGTTAGATTGCACTCTAGTACCTTGATTTCCATTTTCATTATCATTGGGTGATCTCATGTCTATTAACCATATACATCAATGACCAGTAATCAGACGATGGAGTACTATTTTCGACCTTGACACCTCTATTCGCATAGTAGGACATGTAGTCGTAGCAGTTTGTGTAGAATACTTTCCATCTTGGTGGCATTCCACATATGCTACCTCCTTAATTGTGCCAGTGTTCATGAGATTTCATCTCTCATGATTTGATTCCATTGTATGTAATATATCTTCAGTCATTATGGATATCTTGATCAATTGTATATCTTCATCATGGAGATTTTGATCTACTATATATTGTACATGGAAATGACCACACATGTCACATTTTGTATATCATGCATATTCATGGCCATTGTACTCTTATGTATATGGAACTGCTCTATGTATTTGCAGTCACATGAAGAGATTGATTATTGTACTATACTGATGGATGGAAGGTTCTTCCACCTAGTTCTTCATCACTCCACTTCTGGGATGGATTTTATAATGTATTTCGGCCATCATGTTACCCCTCTGACCTCACATATTAAGGGGCATCTATTATAGCTGATTTTACCACACATGGTTGATCACATATTTATGTCCTTCCCTATGCCTATGTAGACTCTTTAGACCCCATCCACTGATATTATACTTTGATGTTTCCAAGTTCATCCCTAAAAACACCTTCTTATTGTTGTATGCGACTTTTAATCCCATACTCATGTGTACACGCACATTTTGAACTCAAACCCATGTACATCGGGATGTGTGCATAAATCCAAATAATTTTGGATTTTTCTTTCATGTGTGTCCAAACCACTTGACTCTTGGCCTTACATATGCCTTGAGATCGCTCGAATTTGACCATACACACTAATACATATGAGCAAATTTGCAATGGTTTTTCGTTGCTATTTCCACATTTTGTTGTCTCAATTGCGACAATAACGGTCACAATGTTTTGTGTTACTTATTTCATCACTTTAACGAAGAACTTTATAAGTCGTCGATATAGAGACGAAAACTAGCTAGCTACCATGTGTCTTCTATACGGTGGCCTTGAAATTGCTTTTTTTAATTCATTTTCTACGTTTCGTCACTCTATCGAAAAAATTATCGTCCCTATAACGATGAAAATATGGCCAAAAAATGCTAGGAAAAATTTTAGTTCCATGAAAAATCATGGAATAGTTTCGACAAGCGTTTGTCTCTCTATCAATGAATTGTAGAATTTGAATAGAAATTTCTTCCACATAAACCTGTGGAAAACCAATCTCTGTCGACAAAATTTGCAAGTTGAACGGTAATTTTTCCATGAAACTGCTTCACTATAGTGATGGTATTCGTGGAAATCCACTCGAGGGTTCGATGGTTTTGTAATACCCGTGATGAAAGTTCGTCGATATTGCGACGAAACCTGGAGGTTTTAAAAAAATTAAAAAACCTTGGAAAGGCACATTCCTTTCCACGGTTTTGAATCTTCAATAAGTGCTTGTGATTGATGTGCAATATCATGGAACTTTTAATTCTATCTTACGCTAGATTTAATCAGCGCTACAAAGAATATTTCCAAAAGGTAATTTTGAGCCATAAACTGGGGAAAACCTACCATGCGATTTGATGTTTTAGGGATGATTTTGATACATGTAAATGATAGAAATTTTCAAATCTCATAAAACAGATAATGAAAGATGAATTAAGATTTAAAATGGCATAAAAGTTGTGATTAATGTCTAAGAAATCCAATTTAGGAAGATGGGTTCAATTGAGGATCTCATGGAGGTTTTAGTGATTAAAGAGAAGATAGGGTTGAATGCTTCAAACCCAATCTTCTCCTTAATAACTAGATCCACTTCAGAAATCTTCAATAGGAAAATCCTAAGCTAAGAATTAGATATTTGTCAAAAAAGAGCCACGAGGTGGCAATTTCACCACAATTTCTAAAAATTATTACTACAAGACAAATGCTATAGAATGGAAATATACCTTTGCTTCAACACCAACAAAGCTTCCCATGCCAAACCAAGAAATCTATCATAATACACTTGTAATATAATTACAAATGGTAGCTTCAGATATGGAGGATAAAGGATAATTGTTCTTACTAGGTTTTAAAACTCGAGACTCCTCTTCCCCATGAGAAGGTTTGAA
The DNA here is from genome assembly GCA_001517045.1 of Pseudotsuga menziesii. NCBI lineage: Eukaryota > Viridiplantae > Streptophyta > Pinopsida > Pinales > Pinaceae > Pseudotsuga > Pseudotsuga menziesii. The sequence continues at coordinate 37,653 of LPNX010693373.1, forward strand.
GAAGCTTGGACGACATGAAAAGCACCTCCATTTCCACCCAAAAAAGGCTTCTTGTGCAATATTTTGGTTTGGTAGAAAATAAACGGGAACAAAAAATTCCAAGCTTTTGGTAGAAAATGAAAAAAAAACACAAGTTTGAATAGTAATTTAAAGAAACGTTGAAGAAATGGAGCCAAAAGCTGAAAACAAACAGTTTTGATAGAGAGAAGGTGGTTAAAAAATAGAGGTGGGCAATGCGCAGAGTGAATATAAGAGTGCTAAAAGAAGGGAATGGTACAACAAGAGCACAAAAAATACAGTTATGTCTGATATTCTTATGTTTCTATACAAACATTGGATAGGAAGCTTGATCAAGAGGCTAGAAATGAAAATAGCAAAGTTATATTATATGACATGTACAAGCAAGTCATATAAAATATTAATGCATAGGGAGAATATAGGCAATGTAATAACCCTTACCTTATCAATCACCTTTTGTGGGGTCCATTGGCCCATACCACCTACAAAGAGTTTTCCTAATAAACAGAAAACCATTGTGTTGGATGGAAATTAAATTTCTAAATTAAATAAATAATCCATTCCTATACCTATGCACAAGTGGTCATTTTGCTAGGCATGGAAAATATCAAAATACTCTATGAAATAAAAAATGGGCATACAATTAAATCAGCTAATGCTGTCTAGAAAGTGTGTTCTTTGGGTAATTCCACCAAGATATGTAGTTCTGGAGTCACATTCCACATGTCTTGTGAAGGAAATCAACAATCAATCTATCCAACACACATTTTCCACCAGAATATCAATTTGCATTTAAATGCTATATTACAATACCATTGCCTCACTTATGTGGAAAATTGTGTTTGTATTCGACAAGATTTATTTAACCATTGTATTAAAACAAAAAAAACACACAAATTTTAAAGTTTAAGAAAAAAATATATTAAATACACATATAAATAGGCTTTTACTAGAAATGTGTGGACACTGTTAATACCACCATCCTGTCAAACAATATAAAACAAAAAATAGAGGAAAGAGTCATGTTGTCTTACAATATGAATAAAATGTCACTAAATACTCTGGATAAATCTTTGTTATCTATGAAATGTTAACTTTCCAGTAAATAATAGCCCACACGGGTGTGGGTCATTGGCGGTTCAATTTTTATGAAGTCACTTTTGTAAATTGGAGTCCATGAGATCAAATCCCACCCGAGTTTACCTGTGTCCCATGTCTTGTGGCAGGTGTGGGGCACCTAGGGGTATAGTGATAGAGGGAATGGATCCCTGGACCCCGTGTCATGAGATTACTAGCCCATCTCCAGGTGTTGATTCCCCTAGTTACTAAAAAAAGAAAAAACTTTCTAGTAAATAATATTTAGATATGGAAATATTTATTCTAATAGAATGCACTTTGAGGAGATCATGGAAGGATTTTGTAGCGCACATATAAATATATTTTTGTTGACATATAAAAAAAACTAAAGAAATAGTTTAGGGAATGAAGTTTAGGGATGAACCTACAGAGCTACGAGCATGGGCTTGTTGTGAGAACCATTGCATATGATGTTTCCATTGTTATGATTTCTCCCATTGCATCTTCCACAGAGACTTGGGGACCCCAGTGGATCCTTCTTGACCCCTTTTCTATTATTTATTTCTCATCTTTTCTCCTAACAATCCTTACAAACTCGGAGACTGACACCTTTTCAACGACATCCTCCAATTGTAGAGTTAAATTCAAACCATTAAGAAGCAAAACCCTGAACATGAATTTGTTCTCCTCGGGTTCAAGCTTGGATTTATTCTTAGGAAGCACTCCAAGGTATCCCTCATTGCTGCTTCTTTTACCCCTGGTATAAGATTCTGCCATCTTGGACACAAGAAATGACAAACTGTAGAGGGAATATTGTGTTCTTCTATCGCAATGCTTTCCTACACTTAGAATTTGCAAGAATTGGTGCATGCAATGGGATTTCATTAGTATATATAGAGAATACTATGGTTGGGGTTGATGTTTCACTAATTAATCAAAGCAATTATGCCTGTACAACTCAATACAAGCTCTGGCATTCTACAATTTCTACAAATCTCCCCTCAGTAGCCTCAAAACCATTTCGAGCAAGCAAAAACAGTTTGCTATAGAACATTCGGGCTTCAAAATCCAAAAAATTTCCATTATCAAAGAAAAACTAACAACCGTACTCAGGTTTTAATTGAATTGCAGTACATCCTGCTGACACCTATGACGTCTGATATTTCGCCAATGCTGGAGGAGCCGATATCAAATCCTACACCACTGAAATATATCCCAATCAACAATCAAATAAATAATATTGAAATAATTATATTTAATATAAAATTTTAGGGGAGGAAGTTAAGGGACGAACCTACAGATCTAAGAGCATGGGCTTGTTGAGAGAATCATTGCATATGATGTTTGCATCTTTATTCGTTCTCCCATTGCATCTTCCACATAGACTTGGGGACCTCAGTGGATACTTCTTGACCCGTTTTCTATTATTTATTTCTTAGTTTTTCTCCTAACATTCCTTACAAATGCGGCAACCGACATATTTTCAATGGCATCCTCCAACTATAGAGTTAAATTCAAACCATTAAGAAGCAAAACCCTGAACATGAATTTGTTCTCCTCAGGTTCATGCTTGGGTTTCTTCTTAGGAAGCACTCCAATTTATCCCTCATTGCTACTTCTTTTCCTCTTGGTAGAATATTCTGCCATCTTGGACATAAGAAATGGAAAATCATAGAGGGAATATTGTGTTCTTATATCGCAATGCTTTCCTACACTTAGAATTTGCAAGAATTGATGCATGAAATGGGATTTCATTAGTTTATGCATATAATTCTGTGGTTGGGGTCAATGTCTCACTAATTACTCAAAGCAACTATGCATGTACAACTCAATACAAGATCTAGCGTTCCAAAATTGCTACAAAGCTCTGCTCAGTAGCCTCAAAACCACTATGAGAAAAAAAATAGTTTTCTATAGAACATTCAGGCTTCATAATCCAAAAAGTTTCCATTATCAAAGAAAAAATAACAACCATACTCAGGTTTTAATTGAATTGCAATACATCCAGCTGACACCTATGACGTTTGATACACCGCCAATGCTAGAGGAGCTGATATCAAGACCTTCATCACTGAAATATAGCCCAATCAACAATCAAATAAATAATGTTAAAATAATTCTATTTAATATAAAATTTTAGGGAAGGAAGTTTGGGGATGAACCTGTAGAGCTATGATCATGGGCTTGTGGTGAGAACCATTGCATATGATGTTTCCATCTTTATTTTTTCTCCCATTGCATCTTCCACATAAACTTGGGGACCCCAGTAGATATTTATTGACCCCTTTTCTATTATTTAATTCTCATATTTTCTCCTAACAGCCCTTACAAACTCAGCGACCGACATCTTTTCAACAGCATCCTCCAACTGCAGAGTTATATTCAAACCATTAAGAAGGAAAACCCTGAACATGAATTTGTTCTCCTCAAGTTCAGGCTTGGGTTTCTTCTTAGGAAGCAACGTATCTCTCGTTTCTGCTCCATTTCCTCCTAGTAGAATATTCTTCCATCTTGGACATAAGAAACGACAAACTGCAGAGGGAATATTGTGTTCTTCTATCACAATGATTGCCTACACTTAGAATTTGCAAGAATTGATGTATCTAATGGGATTGCGCCAGTTTATATAGAGAATTCTATGGCTGGGGTCGATGTCTCACTAATTACTCAAAGCAATTATTCATGTACAACTCAAGACAATCTCTAGCGTTCCAAAATTGCTACAAAGTTCCGCTTAGTAGCCTCAAAACCACTATGAGCAAACAAAAACAGTTTGTTATATAACATTCAGGATTCAAACTCGAAAAATGTTTCCATTATCAAAGAAAAACTAACAAGCATACTTATGGTTTAATTGAATTGAAGTACATCCAGCTGAAACCTATGACGTCTGATACGCCACCAACACTGGAGGAGCCAATATCAAAACCTACGTCACTAAAATATATCCCAATCAACAATCAAATAAATAATTTTAAAATAATTCTATTTAATATAAAATTTTAAAAACTTTAAAATATTTACAACCACAAAAAATTAAACAATGTACTGTTGGTTGGATTAATAGACATAACCCATCCATATATATCACCGCTTGCGGTGACATAAAAAGGGTTGTGAGAAACAAAACCAAATTTGAGAAACATGCACACTATTAAACTTTTCAATGACAAGTATCCGATATAATGGAGAAAGGTCTTACCTGATTATAATTTATTATCATGAGAAAATTGAAGATGATATCCATTGACCAAGCATCAAGTATCAAAGACATGCAATCAACCATCCATAAGCATCAAATAAGATTACTAAACAATAGTATAAGAATTCTCTTCACAACTTCTGCTTGTTTTTTACCACAATTATATATTTTGGTTGGTTGTTATGAAGGAATTTATATTAGTAAGCCACTACATTTGAGATGCATGAATTTGTAGGCATATCTATGTATGCCAACCTCTTATGGTTCAGTTGATAGAAGAGGAGGAAGTGGAGCTTATGGAAACTGAAAAAAATAAGGATGGTGGAAATGTTAGATTTTTAACATTTAAGCTAGCATTATATTAGGATCTTTAACTAAGAGAATAACAAGCACAACAATCAAACAGAGGAGACAATTAAAATAGTGTTTTTCCTCAGGGAAACCATAAATGGAGAAAACCCCGCAACTTCCTTAGAGATAGAATCAATACCAAAACTAAAACCCCAAAACAGTAAGATGATCTCCCGACAACAGTAGCCTCTTTCTTTCTAGCCCTAACAACTTCTTCTGTATCAGCTATGTGCTACAACTGAGTGTGAGTGAGTGTGTGATAAATAGAGAGGCTCACTCTCTATTTATACTAATTCCTTACTTGACAATAACTCACTAGGTCCGACTTCACTAGGAGAGTCTAATAACCGTAGGGCCTCGCAACTGCGGGGACTTTAACCCTTGATCAATAGGAGGGTTACCCACAATGACTTGACATGACTTGTTTACATTATAGAAACTCTCGATCGGAACATCGGGGCATGACATGACTCAATTACATTACAAACACTTCCTGGAATAAACATTGGGGTACAATACATAAGATATACAAGTGAATACATTCCAAAGTTACAATTACATCAACACTCCCTCTTAACTAGGAAGGTATTCTCTCAACACAATTTAGCAACACAAGTATTCTTCTCTGTATCATTTGGATCATCATCGAGTCCTCATCATCTTCATCTAGATTTGGAACATCATCACTAGATCTGGATCATCATCACTGGCTCTGGAACATCTCTATTGGATCATCATCACAAGTACTATCTCTTGATTCTTCTCGTCATAGGAAGTTCTACAGAGCCAGGCATTTTTCATGTTGGTTGTAGGCCTAACCTCCATGTAGGTATTTTCCAGCACTTATATATGACCCTAAGTTAGAATGGTATACCAAACACTTATATATGATAATCTAGGAACCAATCCTATAATCACATCAAAAAGGCATGCCCAACACTCACATCTGACCATGTGGGAACACATCCCACAACCCTGTCAAAAAGGCCCAACACTCACATCTGACAATGAGAGGAACTAATCTAGTCATCTGTGTTAGAAAGGCCCAACACTTACATTCAACCATGTGAGGAACCAATCCTACCTACATGTCGAAAGGGCTCTACACTTACATCTGATCATGTAGGAACCAATCCTACAATCGCCTCAAAATGGCTTTGCACTTACATCTAATCATGTAGGAACCAATCCTACAATTGCCTCAAAATGGATCTGCACTTACATCTGATCATGTAGGAGCCAATCCTACAATCACCTCAGAATCGCTCTCAGTCCTAGACTGAGTGTTCCTGGTAAGTGACTAGGTGCCTCCATTCCAAGAATGGCATTCAACACTTATATCTGATCATGTAGGAACCAATCCTATAGTCACATCAGAATGGCTTAGCACTCATATCTGACATGCGAGGAACCAATCCTCTCATCATGAAAGAATGGATAAACCCTTACATCTGACCATGAAAGGAACCAATCCTCTCACCATGTCAGAATGGATCACAGACTCATCACTTCCCTTTGGAGGGAACCTCAATCTGGAGAACACCAAGATTCTCCTTGAAGTACTCAAACTTCACTCCGGATAATAGATTTGTCAACACATCAGCTATCTGTTCATTTGTTGCAACATACTGGAGCTTCGCTACTCCTTTCTGCACCATATCCCTGATATAGTGGTACTTGATCTCGATATTCTTCAACTTGTAATGGAGCAGCGGGTTATCTGACAACTTCACACAGCTCTAGTTGTTGCAATATATACAAGTAGCATCCAACTAGAGATCAAATAAATCAGATAGTAGCTTCCTCATCCATACTGTGTCACAACTAGCTGAACAAGCTATGACATACTTTTCTTTAGTTGTACTCAATGCCACATAGGATTGCTTCCTGCTAAACCAAGAGATCACACCTGATCCCATATTGAAGCAACACCCTGAAGTGTTCTTCCTATCGATGGCACTGCCTGCCTAATATGAATAAACATAACCCTCCAGGTTAATCTTTTAACTCACCCATACTTGAGCCCATAATCAACTGTACCCCTTAGGTACCTCAGAATATCCTTTGCAGCAATCGAGTGAACATGTATTGGATCTGTCAGAAACTGGCTCAAGGTGTTCATAGCAAAGCAAATATCTAGTCTCGTGTTCGTCAGGTACATCAAGGACCTAATCATTTGACGATACATCGTAGCATCAACTGCTTTTGATGAAGCATCACTCAATAGCTTTAGGTTCGATGCCATAGGTGTGGTCATGGCCTTGTAGTCCATCATCCCAAACCTCTTCAAGATTTATACTGCATACTTCCCTTGTCCGAGGGAGATTCCATCTGCATTCTGCCACACCTCCATCCCTAGAAAATAGTGCATCATACCTAATTCCTTCATTTCGAACTAGGTAGCAAGCTTCCTCTTTGTATTAGAAATCAACCCATCCATACCTGTTAGAAACAGATCATCTACATAAATTAGGAGTATCACTGGGTTACCTTCTTCGACCTTGTAGTAAAGGTTGGAATCTGCTTTACTTTTGGTAAAGCCCAAATTGGATAGAAAGCCATCAATTCTACTGTACCATGTTTTAGGTGCCTATTTCAAACCGTATAGGGATTTCTTCAATCTACACACATGAGACTCCCTATCATGTGTCTCAAAACCAAGTGGCTGCTCTACATATACTTCCCCTTCCACTACACCATTCAAGAAAGTAGTCTTGACATCCATTTGGTGTATCTTCCATTTCATCACTGCAGCCAGAGCAAGTACTGATCTAATGGAAGTGTATCTGGCTACAGGTGCAAAGGTTTCTTCATAATCTATTCCTTCTTTTTGTGAGAAGCCACGAGCCATGAATCTTGCTTTATATTTCTCTATGCTTCCATCTACATCATGCTTGATTTTGTATATCCATTTGGAAGTTACAACAAACTTCCCTTCTAGTCTTGGGACAACATCCCAAACATCATTCTTCATGATCGATTGATACTCTTCGATCATAGCATCCTTCCATTCATTTCTTTCTACCGCTTCTTCATAGTTGGAAGGTTCTTTATTGATGAAGTCACATAATAAAGCTACATACCCGGAGCAGGACCTGGTCCTCTTTCTTTCTCTGTGATTCTCTTCTGGAGCCCCATATCTTTCTGCACCTTGGATAGATTCTCATACCCAAGTAGGTTTCCTCTTATGAGGATTCTTCTCCTGAGGTGAATCTACATGTTCTTCTAGTTCTCGGTCTTCTTCTTAAATTTATTCGTTCATGGTTGTGTCATGAATTCTAGATGCTTTTGTTTCTTCAGGATCTTCAACAGGTCTCTTTCTGGATTTGTTGTAAGATGAGTCTTCATCAAATGTTACATCCTTGCTAATGTCGATCTTCTTGAAGTGTATTTTGTAAGCATTTTATCATTCAGAGTATATTTTGATCAAATTTTACATCCTTGCTGATGTCGATCTTCTTGAAGTATATTTTGTAAGCCTTTGATCATTCATAGTATCCCACAAATATACCCTTCTCTCATGAAGGATCTAACTTTGTCCTCTTTTATTTTGGAATGTGTATGTACACTGGACAACTGAATATTCTGAGATGGTTGACTTCCGGCTTCTTGCTGGAAAAGACTTCTTTAGGTGTCTTGTTCTCAAGTACTCTATGTGGAGTACCATTCTGTACATATACTGCTATTCTGGCAGCTTCTGCCCATAGATGCATGGGAAGATCTTGATCATGAAGCATTGCTCTTACAGCTTCCATGATCGTTCTATTCTTCCTTTCTGCAATCAAATTCTATTTTGGATTATATGGAGTGGATAACTCCCTCTTAATCCCTGGATATTTGCATAACTCTTTGAATTCATTTGATGTGAATTCTCTGCCATTATCTGATCGAAAGGTCTTGATCTTCTTTTCAGTGTGGTTCTCGATCAAGGATTTGAATTCCTTGAATTTGCTGAATACTTCATCTTTGTTCTTCATAATGTATATCCATGTCTTCCTAGAAAAATCATCAATAAAAGAAACATAGTATACATACCCGATTAAAGAACTGGTTGACATTAGACCGCATACATCGGAGTGAATGATTTCCAAGATTCATTTTTCTTTGCTTTCGCTACTTGGAAATGTCTTCTTTGTGTTCTTTCCTTTCACACATCCTTTGTAGATTTGTTGTTCAGGATTAAACACCCTTGTAACCAAGGGTCTGGGGTTACCAACTTACTACTAACCTTGCAGACAATCAACTTTAATAGAGAACATAAAATAAATAGGAAGAAAGTCTTAACTCACCCGATTACCGACGGTTGATCCAAGCTTGATCTTCTTCCGCTCCTCTTCTCTCCAAAGCTTCCATGGATGCACCTCCTTCACCTGCAAAGAGAAAATTCTCCAAGTACAATCTTATACATGTATATATGAGAGGTTAAATAAACAATATATCCAGTACATAATCAAATATATTCATCAACCATGATACATGAAAGAGACACAACACAATGTTGGAAGAAGAATTCTCTTTATTAACAATCAGTGAATGAGATAAGAGTACAGCCCAGCTTCTGAGACAAGGACACCTCTGCAACCAAAGGACTCTGAGTTCGGCTGCTCCAAGACTTTTGAAGATATACCACGAGTATAACTTTGATCTCCAAACTTGATTGATTAATGTCCTCCCCAAGGCCTCTATTTATACTTTGGGAAATAGAGTGGTTTCAAAGGTTGAGGAGGTTGAAATAGTTAGGATAGTTAATGATTAGGAACCAACTAATCTCCATTAATCATGATTTATATTTTTTTAAGTCGAATCAATATGTACAGGACTATTGATATAGGAAACCCATGTATCACACGTGAGTTGCTTAAAGGAAAACCACATATGCTAATGTGGGTTGAAATGTATATAGTCGCATACAGTATGTGAGTTGTCAATGGAAATTGTCACGTATGTACATGATTTTCAATGAGGATAGTCGCGTACGCAACTCAACACTTAGAAGAATAATATGGCAAGCTGGTTCAAGGGTAAATGCATCGCATGTCATGCCCATCTATAGTGATTTGGAAAAATTCAATCCTAAGATGTCATTTTGTGTACCAACATAAGGAATGTCAGCACTTGGATGGAGAAGTTCCATTTGGGTTGATAACAGATGCCCCCTAATGTGTGAGGTCAGAGGGAAACAATTACCGAAATACATTATAATCATTTTCTTGGAGAAATCATAAGTCCAATGGAGAACAGGTAGTACCTAAAAGAAATACATAATAATTTCATATACAAAGTCATATCTTAGGATGCTATGTTCAATATACTGGAACACTAGATCCTTTACAATATTTGAGTACATCATATAGTATGGGTACAAGACCACGTATATTACAAAGGTGGTTCGAAGCCACAATATACAATAACGATGAGTCTTCAAAGATCTGGAAGTTGTGTAAATGACCACAACATAATCTTTACCCAACTTAGTCCATATATATGAACCTAAGGTCTTCGTAAAAAAATCCCAAAGAACTAGTACAATCCAATCCATGTGAATAGATGTTATTTGAAGTCGAACATGGATAGGATTCAATAGATTGTCAACCAATCGGTGATAATCGACAACTGAAGCATAGGAATTCACCAATAATGAAAGTGAATCCTAAGGTACAATCGTAAAAAACTCTAGGTCTTCATCATTAGGAAGTGCTGATGCAGAACCATACTATGATGAGGACGGAAATAGATCCTCCAATGGATCACAAGAGTGACTAGGAACTGGGTAAAGGAAGGGAATCGCAAGTAATAACAGATAAGACAATGATGGAATCAGGATATAGATCAAATATAGGGTTAAGTCCTTGAATAGTGAGCATGACATAGAGATTACCCAAGGCAGCTTTTAACTTTGCAGATAGTACAACTAGACTTATCTGTCATGTACGAAACATGATCAGGTTCCCCAGGTAAAACTGACAGGACGAGGAGTAAGAAACTTGAAGTAATAGCTGAACTGAAAGTGAACACTAAGACATGAGTATCAGAAAAGACAAAGAGTGCTATGTTTAAGGAAGACATGCTGCCACCGACTGAGAACCAAAAGAAAACGTCTTCCTTATCTTCCCTGTTAAATTTTAATGAGTATAGGAAAGTCAACTCAAGTCTCTATTCATTTTTTGACAAGCTTGAAGAGAAAAGGGAATAATGCTTGATAGTGTCACCAATTCATGGATTTTATGAGCCCAAACTAGTACATGCTCACTTGGTGTTTTCATGTTTAGAGAGTTTGAAAACTCCGAAGAAGACTCCAGGGGGGTCCTTTTTCATCCAATTTAGCTTTCTGAGGCCGAAAAAGTATAAAACATACCACATAAGAACTCTCTTAACTTCCATAGAATAAAAGGTGCAACTTTTTCGTACTTAGTCAAGGAGGTTCGAAAAAGGTTAAATTACCACCTACCCAATGCTCCTTCAAGAGCAGCATATAGCTTGAGTTTTACAAGTGTGAAGGAAAGCAAGATCACTTGGAAAGATCCATTTGAGTACAAGAAATGGGGCTTACAACAATAAACTCGATGCTTTGTTCTTGGTGTTTAACAAGCATGATAAAGACATGAAGTACACTCAGAATATTTTTCATGTTTAGGTCTAAAGCATGAAAAAGAGAAAACTGAGCTCACACTAGGTGTTCCTTTTCCGTAAATTTAGTCCCTCGGGTCTGGAAAAGTGATAAACCTATACCCAAGAATACTCTTCTCAATTCCATAGAAAAGAGAGTGATCCTTTCTCATATTATTCCACATGGTCCGAGAAAGAGATAACTTACGTCCAATGTGGATGCCCATTCACATATTCTTAAAGAGCTTGAATAAACAACTTTACTTGGTAGTCAAGTCTATTTGAGGAGTTAGAGCTGGGCCTAAAGAAACTCCATAAAGGCAGGGAGTCTTATAAAGGGATAGCTTGTAAAAAGAGACCAAAATGAGGCTCAATTTTGGTCTCTTTTTAAATGCAGAATGCATGTGAATGGATTAGGTATAAATGCAGAATGCATGTGAAATGACCAAAAAGCCATCCTATATGAGCGAAAAAACAACTTAAAACGACCATAAACTTGTCACATGGAAGAAAAGTTATGGCATTAGTTTAAAAATTATGAACTATAGGGAAAAAACCCACTTTGAAAATAATTTTTCTATAAATAGTTCAAAATATGAATAAAAAACTCACCATTTGATTTTTATCCAAAAAAGACAAGTTTTACCTCTACCTTTGATTGCTTGGTGTGGACGATTCGCTGGAAAATTCTCGAAACTGTAAGTTCTAGGTAAAACTACACTCCATGATCTTTCATTTGATCCAAGCAATTTTCAATTTTGGGCCCAGATTTTATGTTTTCAAGCACCCTCAAAGCATGAACATTGTGTACACGGGTATGGTATATCAACAGTCATGTACACGCATTTTGTACGTGGGTTTCCCAAAGGAAAGTCGTGCATAGTATGTGACTTGCCCAAAGGATAGTCATGTACACTGTGCGAGGTAAAAAAAGAATATATAGGGTCAAAAAATCAAATTTTTATATGAATCTAATGGTTTGAAATTACTTGTTTATTAGATTGAAAGATGGTGCTTGAGTGGAGGGAGAGGGAATATGAATACATGGACCAAGAAGCTCTACAAGATGCCCCCACGGTGAATGTTTTACATCAGAGTGGGTTATTGAAATTCTTCTGTACCTCACCTATGTCGTCAAATGTCCGCCTATTAGAGCTTTTGATAAACTGTTGGGATCACGATCTTGGAATGTTTGACCTTCAAGGTGAGTTTCTAGAGGTTACTTCAGAAGATGTCTATTTCATTTCCAGTTTATCACGACGGGGAGCTCCAGTGAACATGGAAGGTACTGACAGAGGCAGTGACCTTCTTAGTGTACAGAACTACATAGACATATACTGCAAGCCTGACACTCAAAATAGGGGTATTTACATCCCTATTGTACACATTCGTAAATTTCCCTTATAGGTATTGGCGAGCACTATAGTGAGGGTTGCAGGGTCATCGTCACTTCACATTGCAACTCAGAACCAAATGAGACTAGCAGTGGATTGTATACAGGGAGCCCTATATGACTGGTGTTTAGGAGTGATCCCAATAATGAGGAAACAACTCTTTGACTGCAAAATAAACATGTAGAAGAATTTTGGTTATTCTATCATGTTAGTAGCCTTTTTCTTTGAGAGCATGCCAGGTTTGAGTCCTGCAGTACCATTTCCAGTTCATTCTCCCCATCATCCTAGATTGAGTAGGTGGGGAGAGATCTTCCTCCACCAGGGAGGTGGTGGATCGGTCCAGAGTGTTTATGATGATGAATTCTACTTTTGGTGGGACCGACAGTTACCAGCCTTGGAGCAGTTTCCATATGCTGGGTTAGATTTATGAGGTGATACTGACCTTGTCCTCCCTCCTGCAGGAGCATGGGGAGAGTCAGGTATATATATATTATTCACACACACACACACACACACACACACACACACACACACACACACACACACACACACACATATATTTTACTGGTTTATTTACAAATGTTTTTTATGTGTCTGTTGTATATTTTCTTATGCAAAATGTGTTAAATTCCAATCCAAGGTATAATTAGCATATGCATCAGTTAATGAATTTTTATTTCTTAGAATATGATTAAATATAATAAACTCAAAATTTCTTTCCAATAACCTAACTTGCATAAAATTATGTGAGAGAATAGGGTTTTGCACCTCATAAGCTCAATTGAGCTGGGAAACCACCAGTTGAGAGTCCAGTCAGACTTCTAGCTGAGTGACACCATGCGACAAAGCATCCCATAAAATCTCAATGACAGCCCTGTATTCAGCCACATTATTGGTATCAGGACCTAAGCAAGCACCTCCTGAGGCAAATAACTGTCCTGAGGGTGAATAAATGACCCATGCATCTAAAGCCAAATTACAAGTGTGGCGACTGGTGCCATTGATGAAACCTACGAACCACTTGAAAGACATATGTAACAACTAGCATATGGTATAAAAAACACAAACCGATGAACTATTATACATAAAAATACATACAATAAAATATAGGAAAAGCACTAAGCCTAAGGATAGTACTTTTTTAGGTAGAACCCATTTCTAGGCTCAGGTAGCTTATTCCCTTCGAAATCAATCAATTCATATGTGCCCTTATTTAACACCTTTGACACAACATAAGGTCCCTGCCACATAGACTTGAAATTTCCTACCCCCAGGGGTTCTTTGTCTTGGTCCCAGAGCAAAACAAGCTCCCCTTCAGAGAAAATTCGAGGCCTGACCGATTTATCGTATTAGCTTTTTACCCTATTTTTATGAGCTTCATTTTCCATCAACGCATCTCTACACTGCTCATCTAGATGTTCTAAATGTAATAGACATTCTTTTAGCTCAGTCATATCAGGTAACACATGAATAGAATTTTTTAAGGATGGGATTTCGCATTCAACCGGGGTAACTGCTTCCACTCCATGAATGAGTTGGAAAGGAGAAAACCCTGTAGTAGTTTTCACATTGGTCCAATATGCCTAAAGTGCAGGATACAGCATGATGTGCCAGCTGGAATGGGTTGCACTAATAGTACGTTTGAGAATAGTCTTCAAAGTTTTATTAACAGCCTCGACTTGATCGTTCCCTTGAGGATAGAACGAAGATGAATGTTCTTGTTTAAACCCTAGCATAGTGGTCAATTCAGTCATCATACTATTTTGGAAATGAATACCATGGTTAGTGACAACTACTTTAGGGATACCGAATTGTGTGATAATTTGGTTGAAAACAAAAAAATCTACAGTTTCCCTGTCAACTTTAAAGGTGGGCATTGCCTCTGCCCATTTCATGAAATAATCTACAGCAACAATGATATGTTTGTGCCCCCCAGCCAAAGCTGGGTTACACGTCATGTAATCTATCCTCCACTTCATGAAGGGACCCACTGAGATGACGGGAAATAATGGATCAGGATGCGACCGCATCTTTCTGGTGTAAAGCTGACAAGGATGACAGCACTTCACGGCTTCCACATAATATTTAAAGATCATGGGCCAGAAATAATCGACACGTAATATATTCTAGGTCATTGCTAACCCAGATAAATGACCCCTACACACTCCACTATGGGAATCATTTAGGACAATCTCTACTTCTTTGTGGGTAAGACATCGATGTAAAATAGAATCTACCCCGTACGATATAAAGTATCTCCAGTAATGAGGTAGTTCTTGGCATGTACGTTTAGTTTACACCGTTCTTCCTGTGAGAAGGCTGCATGGTACTTCAAAGTCTAGAGATAGATAATTATATCTCCATACCAGGGGTCATAGGTGGAGATCAAAAAAATATGATCATCTGGGAATGAGTCTTCTTCAATGGCTGCATCTTCCTCTACTGGAAATTCTGTAATGAGCTCAACAAAAACTAAGTATTTTTTGGATTTGGTGGATTGAAAATCTAAGTCAAACTCTTGAAGAATGACTATCCATGTTGAATTTTCCTCCGACTATCTGTCGAGAAAAAACGTATTGAAAATGATTAAAATCCACCACTACCGTCGTGGTCCTTAGCAAGATCTAGTGAGGCAACCTCTGAACAGTATACACAGCTGCTAAGGCCAACTTCTCGACGTGGGAATACCTAAGTTTAGGTTTGGCTAAAGCATGGATACGATAGTAGATGACATGCTCTTAGAGATTATTGTCCTCCTGAACTAGTACTACCCCTATGGTCGACTCAGATGAGGCCAAATACAATATAAATTCCCTAGAGTAATCTGGCAGACACAATAATGGTGCCGATAACAAATATTTTTTTAATGCCTCGAATGCAAATTATGCAATTTCATCCCATACAAATGGGGTGTCCTATTTTAATAGGCGCCTGAGACCTTTAGTAATCTTGGCATAATTTACAATAAAATGTCGAAGGGAATTGGACTTCCCCTGCAGGATCTGAAGCTACCTGATAGAATGAGGAGGAGGAAGGCTTATGATGGCCTCAACTTTCAATGGATCCACCTAAATGCCTTTGTTAGAAACAATGAATCTGAGTTGTCTCCCTAACTTGACATAGAAAATGCACTTGTGGGGATTCAAGTTAATTTTATAGTATCTGCATCATTCAAAAATCAAATGCAAGTGATTTGGGTGATTGATCCTCTTACAAGAATGTGCTGGAAGATCATCAAGTTAGGGTTCAACAATGGCTTTAATGTTGTGAAAGGAAAAATTCATTGCCCACTGAAAGGTTGCCCCAACATTTTTCAATCCAAAGGGCATTTTATTGTACACAAAGGTACCCCAGGGACAAATAAAATTTGTTTAATGTTGCTCTTCCAGTTTAATTTGGATTTGATTAGATTCGGAGAAACCATCCATAAACAAAAAAAAATCACTTCCTGTGCAACTATCAATAATTTGATCTATAAATGGCATGGGGTAGTTGTCCTTAGGACAGACTTTGTTTAGATCTTGAAATTTAGTGAAAATGCATATAGTCCCTTGCTTTTTGTCAACAGGAATAGGGTTGGATACCCATTCTGTCAAAGCTATGGGATAAATGAAACTGGTTTTCAACAGTTTCTCAACTTCAGCCTTCACTGCTGCCGCTTTACGTAGGTTGATAGGTCTCAACTTTTGTCGAATGGATTTTGCGTCAGGTTATGTTCATATTTTGTGCTCGACTATTGATGGATCCATGCCTGGAATCTCCTCATATGAGTAGGAAACAATGTCGCAGAATTCCTTAAACAAGGCCGTATAGATCGCAATCTCCTCCGGAGAGCAGTTTGTGCCGATGTGTACATT
The DNA here is from genome assembly GCA_001517045.1 of Pseudotsuga menziesii. NCBI lineage: Eukaryota > Viridiplantae > Streptophyta > Pinopsida > Pinales > Pinaceae > Pseudotsuga > Pseudotsuga menziesii. Next base: position 54,158 of record LPNX010693373.1, read on the forward strand.
TTCCACAATGTTTGGATTTACAGAGATGTTGATAGGGATTGTGGCAGAAATGTTTGCCATATTCCCCTCAGCAAACATTCCTTCCCTTGGTAAGGGATTAATAGGCATATCAACATCACCTGCCAGTCTCATATGGAACTCCTGGTTCTCTATCCTGCTTAACTCTGGAAAAAAAAAGGATCAATGGTGAAGATCTTTGCAGATCTTATCTTGTCTGCACATGGCTTCCAGAATGGCTTCATTCAAAGGTAAAACCATATCTAAGCAATCTTTAGAATGAATGGTGGGGAGGAAGACTGCGTTAGTTGTAATTTCTTCTCGATGTTTCGAGCCGCAAAGTAGGGCTCATCATCAGGAGAAAGTCTCAAGGTTAAAATAGGTATGAAAGATAGTATTAATATGTGTGAGAAAATATTTAAATCAGTTTTTTATTAGTTTAGCTGACAATCTAAATGCTGAGATTTTAATAATAATTCATTATTATTTATTTGTAGAGTAGTTTATAAGTCAATAATTTTAATTTTCTTTTTTAAAAACTTGTTTAAAAATTTTAGTTTTAGGAATAAACTGTAATAGGTTTTCTTTAAGGTTGTAGTTTATATTAAATTAATTTTAATTTTTTTTTTAATTTCTATATTAAAGTTTTTTAAAAATATC
>LPNX010693373.1:55254-120575 GCA_001517045.1 Pseudotsuga menziesii
TACATTGTTCCTCTCTAGCGATTAGTTTTGTCTCTTCAATGCGTATGTGGTGGCGTGAGTGGTGGGCATGTTCAGCTAGTGCTGATTTCTGATGATGATCGTGCCTGATGTCTGCGCAAAATTATGGGGCACCAGCTCTCATTAAGCTTGAGGCCATCATCCCTATTCAAATTTGATGGAGCCTTCTCTATCTCAATGGCCTCCCTGATTTTTCTCCTTCTACAATGTTCCTCTCTAGCGATTAGTTTTGTCTCTTCAATGCGTATGTGGTGGCGTGAGTGGTGGGCATGTTCAGCTAGTGCTGATTTCTGATGACGATCGTGCCTGATGTCTGCGAAAAATTATGGGGCACCAGCTCTCATTAAGCTTGAGGCCATCATCCCTATTCAAATTTGATGGAGCCTTCTCTATCTCAATGGCCTCCCTGATTTTTCTCCTTCTACAATTTTCCTCTCTAGCGATTAGTTTTGTCTCTTCAATGCGTATGTGGTGGCATGAGTGGTGGGCATGTTCAGCTAGTGCTGATTTCTGATGACGATCGTGCCTGATGTCTGCGCAAAATTATGGGGCGCCAGCTCTCATTAATCTTGAGGCCATCATCCCTATTCAAATTTGATGGAGCCTTCTCTATCTCAATGGACTCCCAAGCAGGAAAATAGGCTTCTTCCAGTTCCTCTGAGACTATGAGCAGGACCGGAATGGGATCAATAGCAGTATGGATGATAGCTTGATAACACACTTCTGCTACTGATAAGGGCACTTCAGGTTCATGGTGGGAAGGAAGAACCCAACTTCCAAGGATCAATCCTATCAACAACTGTAGCGATGGACTTCCCCACACTAGTAGAATCGATATAATTAATCGAAGATGCGTACATTCCATCCCCTAAGCTCTCTGAAGTAGGTCTAACCCGATAAACCAATGGTATGGTGGACTCTTTAGTTTCCATGCGGCCTTTTCAAGTAAAACTGAGTTGGTCAACAACAACCAACTTCCCTTCGTGTGGAAACACTACCACCCGAAAAATGGCCGATGCAATAGTAGACATGGCGTAAGTCCAACTTCTCCCCAAGAGAAAGTTATAATCCAAAGGTGCATCAATCACCTCTACCTCAATAGACACTGCTTTCCCTTCCAACTTAATTTTGAAAGCCAGTAGGATACCATGTGGAAGGAATGACCTTCCGTCGAAAGCAGTAAGTAGGGTGCTTGATGGAACCACCTCTAGGGATCCAAGAGCTTTTTAACAAGACAAGGGCATGAAACATGTAGAAGCACCCTCATTGACAACTGCCCTTCCAATGGTCTTTCCACCATGGATGACATATATCCATAAGGCTACATGATATGGAAGGAAAATTTTGACATCAAACAGATTAAATTTCGCCATGAGACTTGATGAGTCCATACTGCCCAAGGCTTCTAAGAGTGCATCCCGCTGGGCAGGACAACTCTGTAACACCTCTAAAGCCGACATTGCACAAGGAGTTTGAGCTAAGTCTTCAACTACATAGTAGTTGGCTGCAGCCCTAGCATTAGTATTATGCAAGGTTTTCTTAAAGACACCTTTCGGTATCTTGGGCATAATTTCGGAAGGTTTCTTAATCGTGACAGGTTTAGAAGTTTCACCTATCGACTTACCCTTCTCTGAGGTCTCTTTTTCATAGATTTTGTTTTTGGTCTGTAGTAAATTCTTGGATCAAACCATGTTGATCTAATTGGGGTTAGGAGCATTTGGGGTGCCCCCTAATGCATTTGAAGATGAAGCAAAATTCTGTCCTTGGGGAAAATGATCCTTCAGGAAAGCTGGTTGTTGGGCCTTTAATAGCTTCTGAGCTTGTTCCATAAGGGGACATAGATGGGTCAGGTGATCCTCATGGCACAACTTACATGGTAATTTCACCTTATTCTTTTATTTGTTTCCCCCATCAACATTGTTTGTGGGTTTTTGCTTGTTTTGGTTTCCCTTGCCCTTTTTTCCACTCTTCTTTTTCCCACCGGGCTGCTGGTTTTTCTTTCTTAGAGGTTTGTGCAAAAAAATTTGCATTTTGGGGTGAGGGGGCAGCCTTTGATGCCTCCACCATAGAATGTTTGATGGATAGCTGATGGAGCTATTTATCCAAATATTCTACAGTGGGAGAATTGGTGGAACCAACCACACCATCAGCATGGGGTCCAAGCTTAGGTTTCTCTACATTGTGCGTTGGCCTCGGTGCCTTAGGGATAATCTCATATAAGATCCCAGACTGAGAATATATCAAATGTAGTTGCTGGGCCTTGAGGATAGCTTCTTCCTCATTCATCACTCCCGAAGTAGATACATCCTTAGATATATATGGCAATATGGAATTAAGGAACCATTCTAATAATAAATTGGGAGAAATAGTGGCTTTAATAAAGCTCTTCTGTCTTCTCCACTCTTGGATGTGATCCAAAATATGAGTGGCCTTGTCCTTCTGGAAGGTAGACAACAGGTCTATCCCAAAATCATATTGGACAGGAAGCTGGAAGTGACTAAGGAATGAATTATCCAAGTCCCAAAAACTGCTAAACATAGTAGAAGGCAATTCAATATACCATTTTGCTGCAGTACTGGTCAAAGTTATTTGGAACAGCCTCAACCAAACTGAATCCTCGTTCAGTGAGTTGGAAGAGCACCATAAATGGAAAGTGGTGGCATGAGCTCCACGATCATCACCAACTTTGCCTTCGAATTTTGGGATATCCGAGGGCAGGTTGGTAGGTATGGGTGGCCAGGAGGGGTCATGGATTACCAGGTCATTCATTAGTTTTGACAAATCTAGAAAATTTAACATTTCCAGGAAAGGAATATTGGGTCTAACTGGAGCACTAAAAGTACCAGTTTGGGGATTAGAGGGACTTGCCCCCTATTGCTGGTTGTGAAGTGCATGGGTTGCTTTGGAAAGGATTCCATTTATAAGCCAACGGATTGTTTATGTGCGGTGGAGTATAAGAGGTTCTAGCTGCCCCAGTCGAAGCTGGGGTTTGGAATACAGGAGCAAGTATCCCTCCGCTAAAAAGTGAAAAAGGAGAGCTCGTGAATGGAGCTGAAATCGAAGTTTGAAAACCTTGACCATAAGGATTAGTGTTTCCAAACTGCACCCCTACATATGAGGGTGTTGGGCCTACGTATGGAGTGGATGGGGGAATGTGCCCCCCATTCCAAGGAAAACCTTGGACAAAAGTCGAGGATCCTATAGGACCACTCTGGGCAGTGTGTGCGAAGGAAGTAGGAAATGTAGGTACACTAGGAATCCCAGTGACCATACCACCAGAAGCACCTGCTAAACTTGTGGGAGCCGGTGGTTGAACCACTCGGCTAGCTCAAGTTAATGGTGTAGTAGGTATACTTGTTCTAGGGGCACCTACTGGGGGAGGTAGCACCCCTTCAGCTGGAGTGGTGAGGTGGAAGTAAAAGAACTTTCTCCTACAGTAGACATTATTTTTCCCACAGGGACACCAATCATGGGTGTATTGAAAGGACGAACCTGAACAATCACCGGATCGTTTAAGTCAGTTAGAAGTGAACTAAAATTCCTTGCAAACTCTCCAACCTGTAAGTCTTCTATCTCAACTATGTTTAAATTAAAATGGTTTTCCTTAAGTTCTGGTTCACTCGGAGCATCACTAACTCCTATCGGTTCGAAAGAACCGTCTGTGTCCAATCCCCGCCTTTGAGGGGGAGGTGGAGGTTCCAATGTGATAAGTGGAGGAATTTTTTTCAACCTTCATGACCTTCTGATAGATTGGTCCTCCATGATTGTAAATTTGACTCTTCACACCCTAAGGTCGGCTAAAAACATAGACAAACCATAGAGAAATCACTACAAAAATTTGCTAAAGTATCAACAATCACAAGGGGTATAATATATGCTTTGCCAAAGAAAGATGAGAGACAGTTTCTTGGCATCCTTGAAGAGGTTCTTAGGCACAAGTAGAGGAATCACCCATCGCCCTCCTACACTTTCAATAGGGGTTACCTTCCAATCCCATCCAAGGTGAACTAGAAATAGCCTTCCGGTTTACCTATGTATAAACCCTAGATGTCCAAGAGACTAGAGGCTATCTTAACTATATCAACAGTCTGGGGGGACAATCGTAAGCCTGATTTATATGCATGGGTAGGGTAGAAAATCCTGAAAATACATCTAGGATAGAATCCCTAGATGCATAAAAACCTTGGTATACGTTTTGACAAGGAATCAGAGGGTTATCTCCGTAGTCCAATGCCTCTAAGTGGCCTCATGCTTAACTACCGTTTGAGAGGAGATTCCTAAATACTATCAACACATAGAAGGATTTACCTATTGATTGGAAAACTATGTCTGAATTTAAGTACTTATGGGGAGTTTACACTTCCTATCCCACAAGTCTATCCTAAGCTACTAGGTGTATGACCCTATAAAACAAAAATTACTAATAAATTTTAAATTATAGCGTTCATTTTAAAGGTTGTTCTTAATCAGAGGGTAAGTGGCATTAATGACTATGATATTATAGACTCGATAAGAAAAGTAAAACATGTGTATAAATGAATTCCAAAGCAAATTATCGCTATTTAAGGCAAGCTTCTTTTTCTTTTTCTTGTAAATATGAACTAATGAAAATGCAACTAGAAAATAGAAAGCTAAGACTTATTTTTGTAATTTTTGAAATTTTATTTAAAAACTAAAAGTAAAACTACCATATGCAATTCAAATGAAAATGTTTCCAATGCTTTTCTTTCCACTTTTCAAATTCTTCAAAAATTACTACGCACCTAAATGCAACAATTCTTGATTATGCTTGACTAATCAAACTATATAAAGTAACAAAAATGAAGTATAGTAGACTTATAAGAACCAAAGATCAACCACCTAAGGAAGACTTGGAAAAAACCTAGCTTGGGAAGACACAATGAATGAAATCCACTAAAATCAATAAAAGGCAAGTGACAAACCGACACTACTTGGAAATAGCATAGGATATACAGTATCTAGAACCCTGATCACTGATTCAGACATAGAGCACTTAGACCTATCACCCAACAAGAAAATCCACCTCAAAATGCTAAAAGAAAGGCAATCCAACTAACAACAACTCAAGGGCTTACTGAAAAGCACGAAGTATGGTTAACAGGGCTATCAAACCTAGAATAAAATGCCAGTACTAAAGACCACAAAGCGATACAAAATCCAAAGAAGGACAGGGACAAGCAACCCTACCCAAAAATTTTGTTGCTAAGATATGTACGTGACTGTCTAGTTGAGAAACCCGAATACTATGCATGACTGTTTAATATAGCAACGTGCATATGCCGACCTATGTACGTGACTGTGTAGCATAGAAACCCGTGTACAGGAGTAAACTTTTTCAAAAAAAGAAAAATTATAAAGGCCTCTAAAACACTACTGCAAGTCCAAACCAAGACAACAAACCACACAATGAATCAAATAAAATATTGGGCAAGGATCTACAAGACTAACCCACAGCAGGCTGGGCTCCCCAGCGGAGTCACCAGTTCTGTTGTTCAGGATTAAACACCCTTGTAACCTAGGGTCTGGGGTTACCAATTTACTACTAACATTGTAGACAATCAACTTTAATAGTAAACATAAAGGAAATAGGAAGAAAGTATTGACTCACCTGATTACCGACAGTTGATCCAAGCCTGATCTTCTTCCACTCCTCTTCTCTCCAAAGCTTCCAAGGATGCACCTCCTTAACTTGCAAAGAGAAAATTATCCAAGTACAATCTTATACATGTATATATGAGAAGTTAGGTAAAAAGTATATCCAGTACATAATTAAATATATTCATCAACCATGATACATGAAAGAGACTCAACACAATGTTGGAAGAATAATTCTCTTTATTAACAATCAGTGAATGAGATAAGTGTACAACCCAGATTTTGAGACAAGGACTCCTCTACAACCAAAGAATTTCGAGTTGTGCTACTCTAGGACTTCTGAAGATATACCACTAGCATAACTTTACTCTCCAAACTTGATTGATTAATGCCCTCCCCAAGGCCTCTATTTATACTTTGGGAAATAGAGTGGTTTCAAAGGTTGGACCCAACCAATCTCCATTAATTGTGATAACTTAATATCGCTTGTTGGAATCACCTGTTGATTATCAGTAGTATTTTCCAACCAACATGAAGCTTCATCCATGCTTGGACAAAGACAAGTACGATGCATAGCCTTGCATATCAAACAAGGATACAAAACTTTACCCTTATGACTTTTTACCAATGGGTCACTAGTTGAGGAAGTATCGTCAACATGATGATCAGAGGTTGATGAAACAGATGGTTTGGACCTTTCAGGCCACTCTTCTTGTACACGGGAGAGACCAGAACACTCCTTAAGAAGGCGGTCCCCCTTGCAAAACTTACAAGGGAACTTGGGTTTTCTAGGCGTTCTCTTAGAACGAGCACCATCAAGAGCAGATGGTTGTTGCTTTTTCTCTTTCTTATCCTTCTTCTTCGTACTCTTCCCTTTTTTGTTCTTCTTATCCACATGACTACTAACCACATATCTTTGGTCAAGCGAAGAAGAAGAAAGGGGGGAAGCCACAACCGGCAAAGAAGGAGTAGGATTAGGTTGAGGTCAATCCTCTCCTAGAGGAGAGGTGACATTTGAGACATTAGGTGTAGCATGAATTACCAGATTAAACAGCCAGACCGGTAATCCTATAGTTAACCTAGGAAGATTTAGAGTGGTAATAAAGGGAGGACCAATACCTTCACTTGGAAGGAATACAAAAGGTACACGTTGGAAAGGGACCTCTTGAGTGGTAGTCCCAGATGAGGATGCCATCTCTAAACTCTCTAATAACCCCCTAACTACCGTGCACAAGAAAGTACCACTCAAACTAAAAGCAATAAGAAAACATGTGAAAGGAGTGGATAAGAGTCAGGAACCTCACAGGACAAGACAAAAGGATAACTCAAATGGTTTGAGGATTCCTAAAAGGGTCTCCTGATATACGCAAGGTACGAGGGAGCTCAAATCGGTAGTAGTGTTGTCTAATGCATAACTGTTCACAAGGGGCCTTGCGATATACAAATGAGTACGTGAAGTACCTTTCTATATACCTCAAGGGTATGTGAAAGGTTGTTCGATATACCGACGGTACGTGGAAGAACCGCGTGAGTCCCGAGATGTAATGCAGACAAATAACGATAGCTCCTATGCTTAACGATGCTCGGACACGTCTCTAACTTATCACTCAAATTGTTAAATTTTTTTAACCTAGTACTGCCGTTAATTTTATCTTGTGCGTTTAGGTGGAACCATGGAGCGAAAACTTGAAATTAAAGAAGATGCACACTGATCTATATGATAATGCAAGTTTTCCTCTTCAATGAAATCTACCTAAGAGAGGGAGAGAGATTTACTTTTCTTCCCAAAATGCACACCCAAATGCAAATGCAATTCTATCTTTTCAAACGAAAAATGAAATATCAATGCACGCCAAACAATCTTCAAAGTAAATAAGAAAGAGATCTAGAGAACATATAACATAAATCAAAATGTTTCCTATCTTTTCATGTTTGAAAAAGATGCATAAAAACTCAATGGAAAGATGATTTCACTAACGTTTCCAAAAAATTCTAACTCTAATGCACACAAAGCTAAAACAGATGTTTCTTCTCAATGAACCAATCTTTCCTACCAAGCACTGAAAAATCAGCATGCAGAAGGAAACAAGAATCACCCCAAGCAAGGAAAGAGTCAAAACAACATGGGTCACTCATGCATTCCAAGTCCAAAACAAACCAAAAACCTACACATGAAAATGAAATGTATATTTCCAATTCCAACAAATTATATCTACAGAAAGGAGCAAGAGGTTTCAAGCAAAGAAAAGAATGTAAACTCCAATGCAAGAAACATAAAGTCCCTTTGAATGCAAAGGGAATAAGCGACTACATAATACACAATTCATGGCCCCTCCCGGTCATGAGGGAGCATTTTTTTTCAAAAGTACACTTCATTTTCATCAAAAAGTAAGCTAAAAACACACAAAAATCAAAATACAGAGTCTGGAATAGGGCCTACCTGGCACTGCGCAGATGAAGCTACTGACAGGCAGTTTTGAGGCAGAACCGCTTCTTGCTCACTGGATTTAGGCGGTGGCACCACGTATTGCTAACTAGACTCAGGCGGTGGCACTGCTCCTTTCCAATAGAACATGTGCGACTCCCTGTAAAAATCCAAAACACAAAGAGAATGAAGGATTCAGTCAGAAAAATACTAGATCAAGGTAAAAAATGCTGAATTAAGTGTGGAAACAGAGCATAAAAGACCGAAATGACTCAAATCTAAACATATCTGAAAATTTCAAACCCAAATAATGCAAGTTAGAAAGTAGATCTGACTGAAAAGAGTTGAAGAAAATGGAGCCTAGATTCAGACAAGAGTTGTAGACTAGGGATGATCAAAACGACTGATACACTAATCCCCAGCAAAGTCGCTAGATTTGGTAGTTGGAATATTTCACCTCCTGCGGATAGCAAGGTGTTCCATTGGTTTGAATGGTTCATATCCAGAAAAAATAGATCACATAGGCTAATAACCCTCCCTAGACATTGTAGATATCTGGAATACAAGGCTTTGATAGTCCACCTATGTACCCGCAATCAAGCTCAACACAAAATCAATCAAAGAAACCAGAATATGATCTACTAATCTATGCTAGTGACTAAGGAATCTAGCAATATATATCTAAAAGAAAACATTAACAATATATATGGGATAGAAATCAACTTGCATTAGAAATATGAAGAAGTTTACAACAAAGCCTTAGTGTTGACATGCATCTCCATGAAACCAACTCTTCATCCCCAAAAGCTCCAACTCTAGCTCTCTATGCTCTCTCCAAATGATCTTAGGCCAAGAATCAGTCCAACAGCATAACAATACTTTCAATGTTCTCTCCTCAACCATGGCTATGAGGTCATATTTATAGGGCTTTAATGGATAGAGATGGTTGAGAAATTAGTGGGTGAGGTGGCCTCTAAGATCCTAGGATGAGGGATCTCGAGCTCAACCAACCCACAACAGTAGGGATAAGGGATATCTCAAGGATTATCATCTAGAAACCTCAAAAAGCTTCTCTTTTTCCCTTTTTACACAGGGTACCATGCTTCTCCTTTTATGACAGAGCGGTTCTAGTAATAACTGCCTATGGACCAAGGGAAATGGGTGGTAGCACTGCTTGTGGACAACCGATGAAAGGCGGTGTGAGCAAGGGTACCACTCTTGGACAAAGGGGCATGTGTGGTGCTGGGAATTTGTATGACAGACTAATAAAAAATCATTTAGTCTTCACTCCAGAAGCTGGGATTCAGGGAAAGTATGTATGTCAAAGGTCTTATCACATGTTGGTGATAGGATTTTGGTATAACATGGATGGCCCTTCAATTTGTATAATCCTCCTTCTTGTTCACCAATTACTATTGCATCGTCAATAGCCTTTCCTCTTGTCCACATGAGGACTTGGCCATCTACAAATACAACCCTCATGCCTTTTGCATCTAGTGTCAATATGGAGAGAAGGTTCTTCTTTAGTCCTGGTACAAAAAAGACATCCTTCATTTTCATAGATTTTCCAGAGTCTAGCTTGTAGGAGGATTCACCACTACCTTTTATGGGATATTGGTAGTCATCCCCAAGTTTCACCTTATGGGGTGAATTATGTTTGGATAGTTTCTCAAAGGATTGCTTGAATCTTGTCATGTGTTTGGAAGCTCCACTTTCAATAAGCCAATCTTTTTTTCCATGTGTGACAGGTCCCATGAGAGCAGAGATCAGAACATATTCTTCATCACTTGAAGAGTGTTCACTTTCTTGTTTTACTCTCTTTCTGGGAGGATCATCATCCTCAACAGTGTGAGCATGATGTCTTCTTTTGGATTTCTTATCCTTCTTAGATCCACTCTTATTCATGGAACAATTTCTAGCAAAGTGTCCTCTTTCATCACATGTATAACATATGAGTTTGGATGGATCCTTCTTCACAAAATTATCTTTTTGATGAGAATGCTTACCTTGGTGATGATGATTTTCCCTTCTTCCTTTCTTGGAGTGTACTGTGAGAGTTTGATCTTCATTTCCCATCTTTTCTGCTCAAGCTACTATTCAAGCTTCTTCTAGTGAGCATTGTTCCCACAGTCTACTGAACTTGATTAGCTTCTTTCTAACACAAATTCCTTGGATGAAAGAATCCCATGACCTAGGGAGACCATTCAAGGTCATCATCACAATTTTTGCATTCTCCACTTCTTCATCTACTGATTCAAGTTATTCTTTGATCTGGGAGACCCTTGTAAAGTATGACTATATGGTCTCCTCATTCTGGATATTTACATTCTTCAATTGGTTCCTCAAAGTCATCTTCCGGTTTATGTTCTTCACTTCAAACAGTTTGGTTAGGGAATCAAACATGGCTTTAGGTGTCTTGAGGGAGGACACCTATGGTATGAGGTGATTCTTAATTGAATCATCAATAAACCTCTTAGCCATAACCAACTTTTTCTTATGTAAGGCCTTAGCCTCATCTTCCTTTGGAACTAGAACCTCCTCATTGATTTAGGAGTCCAACTCATTTTCTTCCAGGACCAAAGAGATCCTATACTTCCAGGATCGAAAGTTATAAGCTCCCTCAATATTTTCATCAAGCTTGGTATGATGAGACATATTAACTAAGAACCTCAAATGGAAATGCAAAATATTTATATCTTACCAGGTCAAGATGTCGGATCTAGATTTGGAGTTGAATTTCTGCAGTGCTGGTTCAGGATCAGATTAGGGTTTGAATTTCCCAGAGTTCTATCCAACCAAATGATTTGATATTCATCTCTAAACTTTGATTTTGAGGAGGATATTGATCCAGGACTAGGCTCACTCAAAAATTCCACTTCTGAGGAAAGCCCTAATTTCCAGTAGTAGTGTCAGGTCAAAAACTGAAAATGCTCAGAATCAGATTCTGCTTTGAAAGAAAGATGCACCCTAGGGAGGAGAGTCATCCTAGCCTTCTTTTGCTGAAAATATGTGGAGAGATATCCAAAAAGTAGGAAGCCCTAGTTCCCACAGCTGCACAGTGTCTTCTTCTCAGGTTAGATCTGATACCATGTTAGATTTTTAACATTTAAGCTAGCATTATATTAGGATCTTTAACTGAGAGAATAACAAGCACACCAATCAAACACAAGAGACAATGAACACAGTGTTTTCCCTCGGGGAAACCATAAATGGAAAAAACCCCGCAAATTCCTCAGAGATAGAATCAACACCAAAAGTAAAACCCCAAAATAGTAAGATGATCTCTCGATAGGAGTAGCCTCTGTCTTTCTAGCCCCGACAACTTCTTCCCCCTCAGCTATGTGCTAAAACTGAGTGTGAGTGACTGTGTTATAAATAGAGAGGCTCACTCTCTATTTATACTAATTCTTGACTTGAAAATAAATCACTAGGGCTGACTTCACTAGGAGAGTCTAATAACCCTAGGGCCCTGCAACTACAGGGACTTTAACCCTTGATAAATAGGAGGGTTACTCATAATGACTTGACATGACTTGTTTACATTATAGAAACTTTTGATCAGAACATCGGTGCATGACATGACTCAATTATATTACAAACACTTCCCAAAATAAATATATGGGTACAATACATTATATATACAAGTGAATACATTTCGTAGTTACAATTACATAAAAAGGAAACACACCCAATCCTTCTACACATGTAACTATAAATAATGCTATAAATGGTCATGCTACCCCTACTGGATCTGCATCTCCTGCAGTTGGTCACTCACAAGAAGAACTCACTAATGTTGGTTTCTCTCTCAACATCTTTTTTTTTTACTATAATATTCCTTGGTCTGTACTTTGTTGGTAATCTATATCTTCTTCCTATTACTACACATTGCTTTTTACAATGAGTATTCCTTTGCTTCCAGTTTGACATTTAATATTAGCTTTGAAAAATGGTTTATTGAATTCTAGTCAAATTATGGCTAGGGAAGTTCACAGTAGTGCCACAAATTTAATTGCAATGAAGTTAAATCAATTCCATTTACGGTCGTGGACCTAAGTTACACAATACGGGGGAACATGTATGTGTTTCCAAAACTGAAACATACTGGAAACATGACCACTCATTTATAAATAGCACATTGTATTGGAACTTTGAAAGAAAGGATTATGAATAAATGAGCAAGAACATTTAAATGACAAGAAAAGTTCCACCATCACTTGTATTGGGATCCTCACCATTAGTATCATCATCTGCCTCCTCATCAAGCCTTTGGATCTACCTCAATCCTCGAGGAACATCAATTACCACCATTCAATTTTGATGAAACTACCTAATACACGACTTAAAATATCATAGAAAAATCTCATGCCTAATCAATGAGTTTGGCTTGAGTGAAGGGTACATTTTTGCCAAGGCCATGATAGAGGAATTCAACAATCAATGGCACCAACATCGGGTTACATAAAGGGCTTGGAGGTCTTTACTAAATGCCAATCCCATTCCTTGATACATGATCGAATCCAATACAATGACTGCAATCTTGCCAATCTTGAAATCCTTTAAACTGTTAAGCCTGTTGAATTTTGAATGGAGTATGAAATTCTACTTTCTCCATATGAAGTCTTATGAGGTTGGAAACTTTATCAAACATACTGGAACAATTAGTGGTAATGTTAAAAATTTAAGTAAAAGTATTGAAAAGGAAATATAGAGGAAACGTCAACTTTTACCAACATTTTTGGTCAAGTCTAGTAAAAAACTGAGTCAAAGCAAGTCAAAATAGGTGGATGTATAGAATAAAACATGTTGTATGGACATTGGTATGGCATGGAAATTCTTTTCTAGCTCTAGAAACATGTTTCCATTGGACCTGTCTTTATGGATGGTAGTGGTAATGGGTAACACATTTCTATTGTTGGAACATATTAAACCCACTCATAACTGAGGATAAAATAATTAATCATTATTTGATAATTATTCACCCACTAGCTTAATTAGTTGGCATCCACTTGCACCTAAAATTCAATACATGCCATCTATATCCTAGGAATGATTTATTTCTATTTCTGGGTTGATCTTGACCACCTTTTGGCCATCCAAAATTAGTATACAACACTTTACAATAGATTCTTCTTTATTCTTGTTTTCCTACTTTTCTGTGGATAAGGTAAAGCTAGTCAAACTAGGAAACTGGGTGCTTTTGTTGCCAACCCATCCTTCATGAATTTTCCTCCATTTTATATGATTATAATGTTTTTTCCATCTCCTTGACAACTCACTCATGCTTTTTCCAATTCGTGAGGTTCTTGATATATTTGGGAAGTGCTTTAGCCACCTATGGGGGTTTGCTATATTTTGGTAAGTCATCGTTTTTTGATATTTATGAGTTGTCTCCATACAACCTGATTTTCCTATGAGGGATGTAATATTTATGTACACTATTATTCATCATTATTCAATGGAAGGATACACACCAATATTCATATCCTCATTCATTTGATTCGATCTCTTTTCTTCTCTCTATTTTTCCTATGTATGCTTGTGAGAATTCTTAGTAGCAAGATCTATTTCCTGTGCTTCTTATTAGAATCATTGATCATATAATTGATCTATTATTTCTACCTGGTATCACAGCTACAAGTATCACAACCTTTTCATCTCCTACATGGTATCATAGTAGCAAGGTTGATCAAGTTCTACAAAGTTGGGGAGTGCATCCAGTCTCCTATTCCTCTCTGAAGAAGAGCTTGTCTAGCTTACAAGATTTTCTCCTAGTTTTGTTTTGTAGGTTACAGAGAGTATCTACTATATAAAATCAACAAATTCAATATGGATTCAAAATTTTCTCTGCTATCTCCTTTCAACTATGCTCATTGGAAGCCAAATATGAGGGCATACTTGAAGAGGCAATGTCTCTTTGATGTCTCCATTGGTGCATTGAGTGAACCTGAGTCTTATGAAGAGAAGATTGATTCGATAAATAATTGGGATAGAGCTTATGGAATTATTTTTTTGGTAATGTCTTCAAATATATATCATCTCATATATTTTGCTGAGTATCCATTTGAGCTTTGGAAGAATTTGGACAAATCTTTTGGTTGGCAAGAAATAGAAGATGAAGCATGGAGCGAACCCAACATCTCCTCTTGTTCTCTCTCTCAAGATTTCTTGGCCTCTACATTCTTTGATGAAGTTTATCATGATAAATAATTTTCTCATACATTTAATGTTGCTTCTACCCTCTTTCATTCAAATTCTTCCTCCTTCAATGAAGAAGCAAATATTGAAGAGCCATCTTTTTCTATGTCTCTTGAAGGTGATTTTTCTTCTTGTGATACTAATGATGAAAAAGAAGTAACATATGGAACTTATATTTATATGTATGGAGCTGATATTTATATTGATGATGATCCTATTTCCCATTCATTGTTCTCTAAATCTCCTATCTTAGATTCTGATATCTATGTGCCAGATCCCTCACACTTTGTGCATACCTCTCTCCTTGATGGTGCACAACCAAGTGATTTCCAGGATGTTTGCTTAGCCAAATAAATACTTATGTGTGTCATACCAGTTAACTTACTTTATCTCATATGCTTCATCATATCCTCCTTTTTTCTTGGCGTCAATACTTATAACCTCCTTGAAGATTGTGAATGTCTGATTCTTTCCTCCTTTCATACAGAGGATCCATTACCAGTGTATTCCCATGAGTCTACTGATATGCTTATATGTGATCCTTTGGATTCTGATTTAGAATCATATTTTTAGGTTTCTGCACATATCATACAACCATATATACCATCTACCATACCTCTGAATAATACTAATACTATACAAATCCCAAGTTCACTAGTTGATTCCTCATTGGTCTCTTATGCAATGATATTTATCTTAGATGGTTTGAAGTATTTCCTATCTTTCAGTGGCTGGTTATCCATGTCCTTATTAATATTTGGACTGATATTAAACATGTTTGGATTTTTTCTAAACACTTATGGCTCATATCTTATGCCCATCCATCATTCAGATTTTTACACCTATCAGTTTTCCCCAGTTGCTCATAATTTTCCTAGTCTATCCCTATATCCTCATGGAGGAACTGAAGCCTTTGCATTTGTTGTTACATACACTAATTTTTCTGATATATAATATTTTTATCATCCTCATATCATATCTAGAAAGGTTCTACATCAGATTGTAATATTGACATGTGATTCACATCACAATTTTGCAGTTATCCAGGGAAATGGGTGTGAAATAATCTGTCTTAATTTTTGTACTCTTTGGAAAGGAGTATGCACATATATCTTTTTAATTTCATATTATGTTTTCATATCATAGTTTGACATCAGTAAGAATCATTCAAATAATTATCCTACTTCATGAGTTGATGAGATACAAGGACTCCCTCCTCTTCCTTCTTGCATGTTCTAAACTCCAGCGCATGATCATGGAGTTCATGATTTATTCAACAAGTACTTCATATATAAGTAGTTCATTAATATCATTAAAGTGAATATGAAGATATGTTTAATACATATTTCAAATTTTTTGCCTTGTCCTATCTTGAGGGAGGATTTTCCCCATGTGGTTTTTCCTATTTCCTCACTTTTTTGGAAATAATAATTGTTAAAGGGTGACCATAGCCTTGTTGCTGGGCCCTACATGCATCCATATTTTTTGACATACCATCATAAAGTCAGACTTATAGCGGGGTGTTGGAATATATTAAACCCACTCATGACTTAGGATAAAATAATTAATCATTGTTTGATTAATTATTCACCCACTAGCTTAATTAGTTGGCATCCACTTGCACCTTAAAGTCAATACATGCCATCTATATCCTAGGAATTATTTATTTCTAAATTTGGGTTGATTTTGACCACCTTTTGACCATCCAGAATTAGTATACATTGTATTCTGCTATACTCTTTTTTCCCTGCTTTTGTGTGGATAAGGTAAAGCTAGTCAAACTAGGAAACTGGGTGCTTTTGTTGCCAACCCATCCTTCATGAATTTTCCTCCATTTTCTAGGATTAGCATTTATTTTCCATCTCCTTGAAAAATCACTCATGATTTTTCCAATTCTTGATGTTCTTGATATATTTGGGAAGTGCTTTAGCCACCTGTGGGGGTATGCTATATTTTGGTAAGTCATCCTTTTTTGAGATTTATGAGTTTTCTCCATAAAAATTGATTTTCCTATGAGGGATATACTATTTATATACACTATTATTCATCGTTATTCAATGGAAGAATAGACACCAATATTCATCTCTTCGTTCATGTGATTCAATATCTTTTCTTCTCTCTATTTTTCCTGTGTATGCTTGTGAGAATTCTTAGTAGAAAGATCTATTTATTGTGCTTATTCTTAGAATCATTTCTCATAGCATTGATCTATTTTTCTACATCTAGTATCTACCACACATTTTTGTACCAAAATGTTCATGGCACGACACCTATTCTGGTCTTTTCAGGAACTTAACCATGGACTCTAGTCCCATGGAAAATGCATTTGGTTGCAGGGAAACTTCTTTCTATTTAATTACAAGGAAAAACAACAATATCTTCTACATAATTGTATTAGTGACCAGTTCCTTTCAATCAATCACTTCTATGAATGAAGAATAAATACTAAGTTGATTTAGTGCTTATAGATGCAAATGTAAATGATATCAAGTCAATGTATTCAATTCAAGATATATGGAATTAGTAGCAATGTCATACAGTAGCACTTTAGCATACAAGAGATCATTAGCCGTGTAACCATATGAAACTCAATTACAATATTTAACCAACCAATAACCTTCCATTCAAGTATGAGGACTCATATAAATATAGCAACAATAATAAAATATGACAGTTCTAATTATGACAATTTTATAGCAGCATTGAAGGTTACCAATGTGAGGTGTATAAGATTTTTATTTTTTCATTCAATGTAAACCACACCACTCCAAACCTTGAACACTATTATTAGCATTATAGGACAGCCACCAAATGTATGTTCCAGACTTGTAGGTATGTAAATAATTTAAATTTTCACACTTTATTTACCTCTCTTAAACAATACCATGATCCAACTAATAGTTAACCTTTTATTAAGTTTGATGTTTACTGTGGTTGCAGGTAGGGAGGGCTATCAAAGTTTGATAGTTTGTAGTTTATTGCAAACAATAGGAAACAGGTGGAAGTGTGTTGATATTGGGTTGTTACACCCTTGTTTTCGAAAGGGTTGTTGAAATGGTAACAACCAACATAGATTCCTCTCAAATAGAATCATATTTTGAGTTTGTTACACATATCATAAAACCATCCATACCATCTACCATACCTCTTAATAATACTAAGACTATACAAATCCCAATTTCACTAGTTGATTCCTCGTTGGTCTCTTATGCAATGATATTTTATCTTACATGGTTTGAAGTATTTCCTATCTTTCAGTGGGGGGTTATCCATGTCCTTAGTAATATTTGGACTGATATTAAACATGTTTGGATTTTTTCTAAACCCTTATGGCTTAGATCTTATGCCCATCCATCATTCATAGTTTTACACCTATCAGTTTTCCCCAGTTTGCTCATAATTTTCCTAGTCTATCCCTATATCGTCATGGAGGCACTGAAGCCTTTGTATTTGTTGTTCCATATGCTAATGTTTCAGATATATAATAGTTTTATCAGCCTCATATCATATATAGAAAGGTGCTACATCAGTTTGTAATATTGACATGTGATTCACATCACAATTTTGCAGCTATTCAGGGAAATGTGTGTGAAATAATTTGTTTTAATTTTTGAAGTCTTTGGAAAGGAGTATGCACAGATCTCTTTTTCATTTCAGATTATTTTTTCATATCATAGTTTGATAGCAGTAAGAAGCATTCAAATAATTCTCCTACTTCATCAGTTGATGAGATACAAGGAGTCCCTCCTCTTCCTTCTTGCAGGTTCTACACTCTAGCATATGATCACGGAGTTCATGATTTATTCAACAAGTCCTTAATATAGAAGTAGTACGTTAAGATCATTAAAGTGAATATGAATATATTTTTAATACATATTTCAAAATTTGTGCCTTGTCCAATCTTGAAGGAGTATTTTCCCCATGTGGTTTTTCCTATTTCCTCACTTTTTTGGACATAATAATTGTTAAAAGGTGACCATAGCCTTGTTGCTGGGCCCTATATGCATTCGTATTTTTTTGACATACCATCATAAAGTCAAATTTATAGGGGGATGTTGGAATATATTAAACCCAGTCATAACTTAGGATAAAATAATTAATCATTATTTGATTAATTATTCACCCACTAGCTTAATTAGTTGGCATCCACTTGCACCTTAAAGTCAATACATTCCATCTATATCCTAGCAATGATTTATTTCTAATTTTTGGTTGATTTTGACCACCTTTTGACCATCCAGAATTAGTATACATTGGATTCTATTTTATTCCTTTTTTCCCGCTTTAGTGTGGATAAGGTAAAGCTATTCAAACTAGGAAACTAGTTTCTTTTGTTGCCAACCCATCCTTCATGAATTTTCCTCCATTTTCTAGAATTAGCATGTTTTTTCCATCTCCTTGAAAAATCACTCATGATTTTTCCAATTCAAGATGTTCTTGATAGATTTGGGAAGTGCTTTAGCCACCTATGGGGGTTTTATATATTTTGGTAAGTCATCCTTTTTTGAGCTTTATGATTTGTCTCCATACAACTCGATTTTCCTATGAGGGATATACTATTTATGTACACAGAAGGATAGACACCAGTATTCATCTCTTCATTCATGTGATTCAATCTCTTTTATTCTCTCTATTTTCCCTGTGTATGCTTGTGAGAATTCTTAGTAGAAAGATCTAATTCTTGTGCTTCTTCTTAGCATCATTTCTCATAGCATTGATCTATTTTTATACATCTAGTATCTACCACACATTTCTGTACGAAAATGTTCATGGCACAACACCTATTCTGGTATTTCTTGCAACTTAACCATGGACTCTAGTGCCATGGAAAATGCATTTGGTTTCAGGGAAACTTCTTTCTATTTAATTACAAGGACAAACAACAATATCTTCTACATAATTGTATTAGTGACTAGTTCCTTTCAATCAATCACTTCTATGAATGAAGAATAAATACTAAGTTGATTTAGTGCTTATAGATGCAAATGTAAATGATATCAAGTCAATGTATTCAATTCAAGATATATGGAATTAGTAGCAATGTCATACAGTAGCACTTTAGCATACAAGATATCATTAGCCGTGTAACCATATGAAACTTAATTGCAGTATTTAACCAACCAATAACCTTCCATTCAAGTATGGGGACTCATATAAATATAACAACAATAATAGAGTATGATAGTTCTAATTATGACAATTTTATAGCAGTAGTGAAGTTTACCAATGTAAGGTGTATAAGAGTTTTAGTTTTGCATTCAATGTAAACCACACCACTCGAAACCTTGAACAATATTATTAGCAATATATGATAGCCACCAAATGTATGTTCCAGACTTGCAGCTATGTAAATAATTTAAATTTTTAAACTTTATTTACCTCTCTTAAACAATATCACCATCCAACTAATAGTTAACCTTTGATTTAGTTTGGTGTTTACTGTGGTTGCAGGTAGGGAGGGCTGTCAAAGTTTGACAGTTTGTAGTTTATTGCAGACTATAGGAAACAGGTGGAAGTGTGTTGATATAGGGATGATACTATTAACCCAAAAACCCCCCACACAGCTCTTAATGGCCTACACCACCCAAGGAAACCATCCCACAATACTCATTTCACTCCATAAGACCTTCCATGACCTTCCATTTGACCCCCACACCTCCAAAAGAGCCCAAGGATGAAGAAAAGGGCTAAAAACCCCAAACAAGAGCCCAAAATAGACCCCTAGGAGCTAAAGCCCTCAAAAAGGGGCTAAGACCCTGAAAGGGGCTAAAATTAGGGAGGAAGGGGCTAAAGCCTTGACCAAGGGCTTAAAACCCTAAAATCCCTTGGAAAAACTATATAAGGAGGGTGGGGGGTCACTCTCAAAACACTCCTCACTTGCCTATTGTTATGCTGCCCATGGATGCTTTGAGACCTCTTGCTCTCAAACCACCCACTCTCCCTCTCCTCCATTTCCATTTCTCCAAGCCATTGCTTCCAAACCAAGAGAGAGGTGCTCCCATGAGCTAGGGCATGGTGGCCCATTTCCACCTAAGTGAGGTATAATCTCATTTCTATTTATGTTTATTTTCTTATTTTGTTTTCTAACTCATATTTTCATTTTCAAGTTTTCTCCATGGTAGCTTAGGTTTATTTTGCAAGTTTTGGAGGCGAAACCCTAACCTACTGTGTGTAGAGGGGTTCAACAGTTCTTCATCTACTCTCCTTTTCTGTCATTTTCTCTTAGATGTAGCTTACAATAG
Organism: Pseudotsuga menziesii; assembly: GCA_001517045.1. Taxonomy (NCBI): domain Eukaryota; kingdom Viridiplantae; phylum Streptophyta; class Pinopsida; order Pinales; family Pinaceae; genus Pseudotsuga; species Pseudotsuga menziesii. The sequence goes on from LPNX010693373.1 coordinate 75,754, forward strand.
CTGCCATTTACTTGTTATTGCTTAGATTAGTTTAGTTTCAATTCCCAGCTTTGTTGACATCATTTTTACTTCCATTTTTTTTACTGCTTTCTAAGGGTAGAAACCTATCCTTGTGCCCTATAGGCACAAGGGAGCCATTCTTACCCCTGTAGTGAGGAGAAATTCTCACTATAGCTACACCCTTGTTTTTGAAATGGTTGTTGAAATGGTAACAACCAACATGTATTCCTCTCAAATAGAATACCCGGTGGCCCTTTAAAGAAAAAACATGGCATGGAGTTATCTTGGCACCTAAGAGAATTGGGTTTTCGAGTCCATAGAGAACCAGTTATTCTATTATAATTAACACAATGGAGACTTACATATCCTGTTAAAAACATTCACAGTCTAGCTTTGAATTGTCAATTCATGGGAATTTTGACATGATGCCCAAAAGGAATGAACAAAACTAGAAACAAACCCAGATTTTGAAGACATGCCAACTAGATAAATACCCAAAAAATTATATGAATCAAATCCATATTTTATGGTGAGGATATGAACTTGCTTACCTTGATCATAAGCCGTGATGTTTGCACAAATCAGAAGCACTGTCGAGAAACTAAAATCATTCTGCCTCATCCCCATCATCAACGCTTGCCAATGCATCTTGAGAGCCTATTCATCTTTCTCATTCAGAGCATACCCTACAATCATATAGCTCCACAAAACCACCACATTCCATTCAGGAATATCATCAAAATATCTCACAACAAGCAAACGCAGGCATGGCAGCATTCAAATATCTCATTCCCTTGTTCCTTTTCCTCAATAAATGTTGGTTTTATTTCTCACATTGAATTTCCCAAGTTCACTTGGACAGGTCGTGCTTCATTCTTGCAAGGATATTTGAGCCATTTCATCTCCACCACATCCACAACAATGAAAAAAAACATGAATAAAATAAAAACACAATAGGTAATAAAGAAAAACATAGAAGGAAACAAACCTGAAGGTCTAAACATTTCTTCCATTCTGGAGGTGGGGCAGGTGGTTCTAGAAGCATGGGCTCACATGCAAAGGGAGTCGATGATGCACTAATAGGAAAATTCCTTCGCCCAACCTTCCTGTAAAAAAAACATCATAGCATGTTCCAGACCCTTCAATGAAAGTTTGAAATCGAAAACACCCAAATGGAAGCCAGAGCAGATCCTACGCGGGTGTTTTTGAATGCTAATGAGCTAGTGCATGGGTGTTTTTGAATTATACGTTTTTTTGTTTGTTTATTTGCATATTTTATATTTTTTGTTTTATTTTGTTTTTTTATTTTGCATATTTATCTTTTGTTTAGTTTATTTTGGGTTTTTTATTTGCATTTTAAATTAATTATAGTTAGACAACTCTATGTTTTTAATTTAGTGTATTTTAATTTAATTTAATTTAATTTAACTAGGATTTTGTCATAATTTGTATTGGTTGCATTGCTTATAGTATCCTATACATAATTCCCTTCAAGGATGAACACGATGATGATGACAATGATCATGATGATCATGATGACGATGACGACAAAAAAGATGATGGTGATGACAACAACAGCGATGATCATCATCATCATCCTTGTCATCGTCATCTCCATCATATTCTTTGTCTTATCCAATATCATCATCATCAAATTCTTCGTTATCACCATCATCATCATATTCATCGTCATCATCACCAGCATGTTCATCTTCATCATCATATTCGTCATTAACATCATCGTCATCCAATTCATCAAAATATCCATTATCATGATCATCATGATCATGATCATGATCATGATCATCATTTTCATTATCATCATCATCATATTCATCATCATCATCATCATCATTTTCATTATCATCGTCATCATATTCATCATCATCATCATATTCGTCGTCATCATCATCATCATCATCTTCATCATCTCAATTTTAGGGGAATATCAGTGAATGAATACATCTACATGATAGGGGGAGCATCCCATTGAGTGAAAAATTAAGGATTGCTCCTAACACCCATTCCAAGGACTAATCTGACAACTCAATATGATTCGAGGAAGTAGTAAAAAAAATACAACTTTTTGGGACCTTTGAAGCCTCCAATTCTTAGATTTGTGCACATGAAGAATTAAGACTTATGGACCTAGTCTGGTGTATTAAAATAGGAAGATCCAAACTGAGCAGTTTGGTAGTTCCATAAAGTCCATTCTTTATAGGAGTGAATAATCACTCATAACCATTCTATTATAATGTTGTCGAAGCTTAGAACAATTTAGTGAATACCAAGTTAAATATATTGTCATCACATATTCATCATCATCATCATCATCTTCATCAACATATTCATCATCATCACCATCACCATCATCATCATCTTTATATTCATCATCATCCTCATCCTCATCCAAATCATCGTCATGATAATCATGCTAATCATGACCATCATCTTCATCATCCTCATCCTAGTTATCATAATTGTCCTCGTCATCCTCATCATCATCCTCATCATCACCCTCGTCATCATACTCATCATATTCATCATCTTCATCACCACCACTATCATCATCATCATCTTCATCATCATCATCCTCGTCATGCTCATCCTCATCCTCATCCTCATCATCATCATCATGATCGTCATCATCATCATCATTTTCGTCATCATCATCCTCATCCTAGTCATCGTCATCATCATCAGCATCATCATGATCATTATCATCATCATCATCATCATCATCATCACCATCATCATCATCATCATTGTCATCATCACCATCACCATCATCATCATCATCATTGTCGTCGTCGTCATCATCATCATTATCATCATCACCATCACCATCATCATCATCATCATTGTCGTCGTCGTCATCATCATCATCGTCGTCATCTCCCTCTTCCTAATCAACATCTTCATCATCGTCATCATCATCATTTTCATCATCACCCTCATCCTCATCTTCATCACCACCACCACCATCAACATCATCATCGTTGTCGTCATAATCATCCTCGTCATGTTCATGCTCATCCTCATCCTCATCCTCATCATCATAATCATGGTCGTCATCATCATCATCATCATCCTCATCCTAGTCATCGTCATCGTCGTCATCATCGTCGTCATCCTATTTTTCGTCGTCATCATCATCATCATCATTGATAATGATGATGATGATGATGATGATGATGATAACGATGACATTGATGGTGGTGATGATGATGATGACGACGATGATGAACATGAAGATGACGACAACGACGATGATGATGATGAAGATGATGATGATGATGATGATAATGAAGATGAAGATGATGATGATGATGAAGATCATGATATTGATGATGATGATGATGATGATGATGATGTTGTTGTTGTTGATGATGATGATGATGATGATGACGATGATGATGAAGATGAATATGTTGATGAAGACGAAGACGATGATAATGATGAAGAAGAAGAAGAAGATGATGATGATGATGACGACAATGAAGACGATGACATTGATGGTGATGATGACGACGACGATGATGATAATGGTAATGATGAAGATGATGATGATGAAGATAAGTGCATCAGAGCATTTTTTTATTATACATGAATGGATGCATATAAAATGCATAAAGTGAGATGGTACATAATTGATATTAGAAACACATTGGTGCATATATCATGTAAAGAGAATCGATGGGTATATGTCCTAAAAAAAACATCGGTTCATACATTATGTAAAAGAACACTAATGGGTAATATACTTTGTTATCTTAGTTCAAGGAAATGTAAAAGATGCACCAACTAGTTGAAATAATAGAATGTGTATGGTTCACTGATGAACTTTTCCACATTGCAGATATGCAAATGCTATTTATTATTTTTACAAATTTTCAATTACTCATTAGAAAATCATTTTTTTATAATAATATTTTTTTTATATTTATTTGTTGCAATTGGATATAAGAGCCGATTAAACTTTTGTTCATTGTAACCATGAAAATCATTCATATAATTAAATTTGAATTAATTATCTACAAATCATATATTTTTAAAGTAATATTTATTTTTATTTCTTAATTATTGTGCTTGGATAAGCACGTTGATTACACCTTTGTTCATAGTCACAATGTACATCATTCATATATTTAATCAATAACGTAAAATTTTGTGACATTAGATAATACGATAGATGAAGAACCCATTTTATTATATAAGAATAAGAAACCAAAAATTGGGACATCATTCAAGTCCACGATAATAAAAATGTCATTTTTACATTATTACAATTATTGATAACTTATAATTATTTATATAATATATGATACAAGTTGAATGTGATTGTCATTGATGTCAAAGGATTTCAGTGAATGACAAAAGGATAACCAAAGACATGATGGCAGAGTAAACTTAGTGAGACCTGTATCTTCTTCTTCAAGGATTTTTTTTGAGAACCGGGTCCATGGTCAGATAGATATTTCAACAAACTATGGGATGGCATGTCATGGCGGTCATTTTCTTCTTTCTATGAATTATGGTGGTAATTTTCATAAGGCAGCTGCTTTAGGGAAGTTTTTGAACACTTAGTCAAAATACCCAAATTATCATATCGTTACCAACTACTACCAAGCCCCTGCAATCACAGCAAAGGAAATAAAATTTTCCATCGCCCCTCGCCTCTAATGTCACTCTACATTGAGCAAGATTCCTTTCATTTTCATTCATAGTGAAAAATCCTTGTAGTGACAAGTAATTATCTTACCTACACATACCAACCAGGAACTTGTCAAATACATTAGATATAAGTATATTTCTAAATGAAGTATATTATATACCAATTTATATAAAGAAAAACATGAATAATGTGATGAATAAGATTGTCATTGATGACAACATTAATGATAGTCATTTTGGAAAAATATGGTAATTTGGTGAAAAATAGGAAAATGACTAAGTATGGGGAAATTAGTAAAAATTACCTTAGGGAAATGCACACCATAATTAGGAGAATATAAATGGTTGAACCACATGGGGGTCCTATAGATTGTTGTTTTTACTACCTGACCATGTCTTTAGTTTGTCCTGAAAGTGCCTGAGGGAGAAGTTATGGACCTACCAAAACAAGGGTTTGTGCTAGAGCAAGCAAAAATGGCTAAGTAGCCTTAGAAAGATGCCCGACCTAAATTATGGATTAGACTAAATGCCCACATCACATGGGGGTATTATAGTGTGTTGGTTTTTCTACATAACCATGGTATTATTTCTCCTTAAGCATGTCTGCAGAAAAGTTGAATCTGCCAAAATGAGGTTTCAGAATAAATTTTGGAGAAAGTCCTAAAAATGATTAAGTGTTGGAAAATTGGCTCAGGTAGCCTTAAGAAAATGCCCTCCACAAATTGTGTGTTGAAGAAAATTCCCGCACCATATGGGGGTATTGTTGATTGATATTTGGCCTACCTGACCATGGCTTTAGACTGTCTTGGAAGTAGCCGAGGAATATTTTATGAACCTACAAAAATAGTGTTTTACAAAGATTGGACCAGACTAAGAAAATTGTGCAAGTGTTGAAAAAACTAGCTCATATGGCCTTGGGAAAATGCCCTCCGTACCTTATAGGTGTATGATAAAAATTATCTGAAGCTATCATCTTGTAGTGTGTTGAAGAGGATATATCACCATGGTATCAGTACTCAAAGAAGATGTTTGATGACAAAGATAATGGTCTTCCAAAACAGACTTTCAGGCTGTTTTCCACTATTCCAGTACTAGCAAAACTGCCTCAGTGGCCTCAGGGAAATGCCCACCCTATTTCATAGGACGATGATAAAAATAATATGAAAGTGTTAGGCTATATATTGTTGATGGGTGCATCTAACCATGGTCTCAGTTATTATGTGGAGTGTTTTATGACAAAGATATAAATCTGCCAAAAGTAAGAAAAATATTATTTTGCATTTTAATAACACAAGACAATTGGTTAAGTGTTAGATTCAAGAAATTAAAAAGGAATTTTGAAATGCCTGTAAGGAGGGGTTATTTTGATGATAAAAGTCATCAAGTAGCATATTCATGTTCCTTGGTGAACTGACTATCCAACCATACCTTTAGGTTTTGTTATGATGGTCTCATAAGCAAAATATCAATCTGCCAAAAATAGGAAAAATAATATTTTCTATAGTGAGAACAAAAGAAAATTGACCAAGTGTCAAAAATAGGCTTTTCAGAGGTTAGTTGGAAATGCACACCAAGGGTTGTCTTTGGGAAAGTAAATTTATCAAATGTCATGGATCCATTCTTTGGTAAGTTATCCATATGCCCCTGACTTCAGGTCTCCATAGAGTGTTCACACATGTGAAATAAGAGTCTGCCAAAATGGGAAGAAACATGTTTTGATGTTCAAAAGAGGTTGAGAAGCTATTTGGAAATGCTTTCCAGAGGTTGTGTGTGTGTCAACAAATTTATCTTGTGATATGGTCTTTTTCATTGTTGAAATGGTTATCTATCCATGCTTGTATGTTTCCTTATGGTGATCACACGAGGGAGAAATCAATTTGCCAAAGTAGAAGAAGATTTGTTTTTACAAGTTAAAAACAATTTTTTCTAAGTGTTAAATTAAACAGTTTGGAAGCATATTTTCAAATGATCTCTAGATAATCCTTTTGTTTCAAAAAGTTCAAAAGGTGACATGGATCTGATCCTCGTTGAGGTGGCTATCCATCCATACTTTCAGTTTGCATTATGATGGTCATATATGCAAAAGATGGACCTGCAAAGTTAGTGAAAAATAATAAACAAAGTTTATTAAATAAGAAGCTACAGGAATGTATTTAGAAAAAGAAAGAAAAATTTAATAAAAAGAATTAAGACAAATTTTTTAAGAGACACATCTTACTATTGGAGAGATTCAATGTTTAGAAGAATTTTTAATTGATTATTTAATTAAAACAATAAATAACAAACATAGATTCGAAGAGGTGTCTAAGCACGATGACATGGCTAAGTAGCCTCATAAAGATGCTTGCCCTAAATTATGGGTTAGAGTAAATGCCCGCAGCACATGGGGGTCTTGTAGTGTGTTGGTTTGTCTACCTAACCATGGTATTATTTCTCCTTACGAATTTCTGAAGAAAAAGTTGAATATTCAAAAATGAGGTTTCAAAAAAAACTTTGGAGAAAGTCCTAAAAATGACGTTGGAAAACTATCTCAGGTAGCGTTAAGAAAATTTCCACACCATATGGGGGTCTTGTAGATTGATATTTGGCCTACCTGATCATGTCTTCAAACTATCTTGGAAGTATCTGAGGAAGAATTTATGAACCTTCCAAAACAATGCTTTAGGCAGATTGTACCAGACTAAGAAAATTGTCGAAGTGTTGGAAAAACAGGTTCATGTGGCCTTGGGAAAATGCCCACCATGCCTTATAGGTGTATGATAAAAATTATCTGAATCTATCATGCTACATATTTTTGAAGATTCTATCTCACCATGTTATCAGTCATGAAAGAAGATGTTTGATGACAAAGATAATGGTCTACCAAAACAGAGTTTTAGGTTGTTTTGCACTATTCCAGTACTGGCAAAACTACCTCAGTGGCCTCAGGGAAATGCCTGGCTTATCTCATAGGATGATGAGAAAAATAATATGAAAGTGTTAGGCTATATATTGTTCATGGGTGCATCTAACCATGGTCTCAGTTATCATGTGGAGTGTTTTATGACAAAGATATAAATCTGCCAAAAGTAAGAAAAATATTATTTTGCATTTTAAGAACACAAGAAAATTGGTTGTGTTAGATTCAGGAAATTGAAAAGGCATTTTGAAATTCCTGCAAGGAGGGGTTATTTTGATGATAAAATTCATCAGGTAGCATAGTCATGTTCCTTGGTGAACTGAATATCCAACCATACCTTTAGGTTATCTTATGATGGTCTGATATGCAAAATATCAATCTGCCAAAAATAGAAAAATTAATATTTTGCATAATGAGAACAAAAGAAAATTGACCAAGTGTTAAAAACAGGATTTTGAGAGGTCAGTTGGAAATGCCCTCCAAGGGTTGTCTTTGTGCAAGTAAATTTATCAAATGTCATGGATCCATTCTTTGGTAAGTTTTCCATCTGCTCCTGACTTTAGGTCTCCATAGAGTGTTCACACGTGTGAAATAGGGGTCTGCCAAAATGGGAAGAAATATGTTTTGATGTTCAAAAGAGGTTAAGAAGCTATTTGGAAATGCTTGCCAGAGGTTGTGTGTGTGTCAACAGATTTATCTTGTGATATGGTCTTGTTCGTTGTTGAAATGGATATCTAGCCATCCTTGTAGGTTTCCTTATGGTGATCACATGAGGGAGAAATCAATCTGCCAAAGTAGAAGAAAATTTGTTTTTACAAGTTAAAAACAATTTTGTCTAAGTGTTAAATTAAACAGTTTGGAAGCCTATTTTCAAATGATCTCTAAATAATGCGTGTGTATCAAAAAGTTCAAAAGGTGACATGGATCTGATCCTTGTTGAGGTGGCTATCCTGCCATACTTTGAGTTTGCATTATGATGGTCATATATGCAAAAGATAGACATGCAAAGTTAGTGAAAAATAATAAACAGAGTTTATTAAATAAGAAGCCACATGAATGTATTTAGAAAAAAAAATTTAATAAAAAGAATTAAGACATATTTTTGAAGAGACGCATCTTACTATTGGAGAGATGCAATGTTTAGAAGAAGTTTTAATTGATTATTTCATTAAAACAATAAATAACATACAAAGATTTGAAGAGGTGTCTAAGCATGATGGCATGGAAAGGTGTAATTGGAACAAGACATGAAAGATAGAGATGACTAAGTACATGCATAATGAAATTAACAAGCAAGAATGACAAGCATGGAACATCTAGAGAGTACAATGACCCATTCTATAGTTGTTTGAAGATGATTTGGTCAAGACAAACATGTTGGTGCAAAGATGACAAGGAGATGGTGACATGACAATAGACAAGCAAACTTTGTGGTAGATATGGCTGCGGGCATCATAAGATTGGTAGAAAAATACGTTGAAATTTAGTTGAAGCCTTAGCTCACTGATTCACCCCCCCCCTCTTAGTGAGAACTGTGTCTAACAGACTGAAGTTTTCATTGATGCCAACAAGTGTTGTGCAATGGCCTTTGATTTACTCACAAGAAGACCTTGATAGTTTCATAATTGGAACATTAGGTGGCCCAAATGGTCCAAATAAAAGTTATAATTCTACTGTGGAAAGTAATTAACACTCTTTCAATGACCAATAGCTTAGTGGAGCATCGGGTCTATAAGAAAAAATGAATTGGCTAGATTCATTGTTGACTGGACACTCTTGTTGCAATTACTCTGGTTTAAATAAAGGGAGGGAGTTGCAGGGTTGTTAAATTCTTTCGGAAGGTACATGAACCAAAGAATACAACTATTATTTTGAGCCTCAATGTTAGTTTGTATCCCCCAAAAATGGATGCATGCTTACCTTTTATGAATTTACGGCCAGATGATTGTTGCAAACTATGACCAATCTCTCTAGTTTTGGATATGGTTGATAAATAAATTTGAGCTCAATCTATGCTCAATCCATCACCAAGAACCTTGTTGCAGCTATAGAAAATGTCATAAGTGGTTCAAATTGGAATGCTCCTGTAAAGGACCCGTAAAATGGATTTCAATTTCATTTCACTCTCTGGCATAGTTTAATCAATGGACCACTGGCAATATAAAAGGTAAATTTATCTATGCTGACATTGTATAGGTAACTAGGTTGCAGTAGTAGAGATAGCTACAATGAGGTAGTCAGTTTCATGGAAATTACTATTTATCCATGGCGATATCATATATGAACAAGTCTAAACATATCTATGAAAAATATAAGGGCACATGGATGGCATAAGGAGGGGGTATAGGCAATTTTTGTCATATACATAAAATACTATACCACACATAGCGAGTCAGACCCAGACCCAAGAAAAAAGATGCAACAGCTGGGGTAAAAAGAAAATATATTATATTATTATTTAGGGTTTCCATTTCAGAATTATCCTCTATAATTGGACAGAAGATAGAAGAAATATTTTTCTTTGACATTCAATGCCAACTTCATGCTTGCTGGCTTGAATATAAATTGAGAATATGAACCAAGGGAGGGCTGGAATTCACTTCTCACCAGAACAAGTTTACTCTGTTATGCAAATAGCGAGATATTATTAGTTAGATGTGGACAAAAATGCATGAGTTGACCCGCGTGTAAACAACCAAGAGAATTTGAAAGCTAGAATTGGTTTGGCAGGTGTGCAAAGATAGCCATTCATCGTCGATATCGAGACAAAAGTTTGTCAAAAATTAAAAAACGTCAATATTGCCATGGTTTTTCTGCCATGATAAAAAAAAGAAGTATTAATCCATGAATGTTCAAAACGTGAAAATATTTCATGGAAAAATACTCCTAAATGTATTAGTGCCATTACCCCTTTGGAGTGCTATATAAGGAACCCCTTGGATACATTGAGGAGAGGAATTGAAGAGCAATGGAACTATAGTCCATTATTTCCATAACTTTCATATACTTGAGTCTGCATCCCTTTGTCCCTTTGGAGCACTTTGTGTTCTTCCCAAGATTTCCTTTTCTTGTGATATTTCTATCGACAGATGGAGGGTTGAGGTGGTGGAGGCCCAGGTGGAGGAATAAGTTTTTCCAGTTCGCAGACGTGTAGACAGAGGTTGTCACTTGTGTAATGTTTGATTTGATTAATAAAAATATCTTTTCTTGTCCAGTAATGTACATTTGAATGAATATTGAATCCATGGGTATGTTTAATTGCTTATACACTATTGATTATATATGATAGAGTAGATCTAACACCATATTATATAGCATGCTTGTCTTGTTTGTTGTTGTTGAGAGAAAATTGCTAGCGCAAGCGGGATTCGAAAAAGCTCAACTTGGATCTACTTCAACCATCCAGAATAAGGTATGATTTGAGGTCCCTTAGTGTTATATGTTTGGTTTCTCTTGCATATTGGGAAGGGATTGATTTCTCATGTCTAGCTATCTATTATGGTACACTGCAAGCCATAAGAATTTTCTCTCCGTGGCACCAAGGATAATTGTCTGACCTTCATGAATTACATCTCATCCAATGCACCAAACCCATTAAGTGCACACAGACTACCCTGGTGCCACATATGCCAAACTAGAGGACATCGTGACGAGGACTGTTTATACTTACAAAAGATTGTAAGCACTCTAGCGAACCTGTTTTGTAAATTTTGCAAGTTAGTAGGGCATGAAGAGAAATATTATAGAGCATACCAGCTATTGAAGGAAAACTCGTTTGATACTTACTTAATGAAGAATGAGGGGCAGACTCGGGTTGAACCGATGCAAGCATCATACCAACCTATGCAGTTCTCACCCAATTAGTATCAAAACGAGTATTAGGATTTGTATGCACCACAACAACCATATGCATAGCATAATCACTATCAGTCGCAATATTAGCAGAATCAATATCCACTGCAGTAACCACACCCTCAAGCAAGGGGTGGCAGAAACTTTGGAGGAAGAGGAGGAGGATTTAGTAGAGGAAGAGGTCAAGTTACATGCTATAACTATGCAGAACCAGGTCACTATGCCAAATATTGCATAGAACCTCCAAAGACATGTTCATACTTTAAGGGACAGGACCATAATGTTGAGCAATGTCCTCAGTTGATTGCAAAATGGCAAGATAGAACCATCATAGGTCCTACCAATTTGTAGAACCCAAACCCAAATCCCAATCCTAACTTGAAAATTGATATGATTGCTGTTGAACCAAGAGATCCAAACCGTGATTTCATAACACGAGGAGGTGTTGCGACTCAAGCTGGTCAACAAACCCCGCAAGGAAAACTATAGCTGCAGGTATGACCCGTGGCATAGAAGAAGGTGCGATTCAACATTCAAAAGAATAAGGAAGTATTCTTGGACATGTGACAAGAGTTTGTGGACCTAAAGAAACCATCTTCCTCGACAGAAGTAAGGGAGATGCCTAAACAATTCTAATAGCTATTCCAAAAGCAAATCTTGAAAAAATGTTAGTAAGCTCAAATCCTTTCTGTCAAGCTACTTAATGCTAATGCAAGAAAAATATTCTATCAAAGAACTGCAAGCACTGATAGAATAAATACCACTAGATCCGTAGCCTGAAAATAAAGTTAACTAGGTCAGCAAGAAATTCAAAAATGGGGCGAGTTAAGAATGACTGCGCAGATAGATGACTATGACATGGATTACATCATATTAGACCTGACCTCATGTGTCAACATTTTGACATGACATACCTAGGATAGTATGGGAAAGTCATTCTTATACTGGTTTCCTATCTAGTTGCGACTTGCAAATTAGGCGAAGGTCCTACCCATTGGTAGGTTGAGTCAAGTTCCTATCGATGTTAAGGGGTTGCACACATTTGAAAACTTTGAAGGCATTAACATTTTTGATGACACGAACCCCTATCCCAAACTACTGGGGATATACTGGGCTATAGATAACTAGGCCATTATAAATTTTAGGAAAAGGATTCTCTCATTTGAGGATGACGAGATGAGGGTAGTGTCTCCCATTGAACCATTGGAGGGATAGAGATATGTTGAGCCTGTCTACAATGAGGGATAGGGAAACTATCTCAACCAGATCTACAATTTCATTGCTCTGTAAGAAAACTACATTAATCTGATAGCTGATCGAAACCTGAGCTAGAAGAGTGCTTGTTCCTGCACATCCGACTCAAGGGAGGTGTTGGAGAACTGCAAAAACTGGTTGCATGAGGTCTCTATGAGAAGGTGCACTAGAGTTACAAGGTATGTGTGACAGGTAGAGAATCAGCTATGAGAGCTACCCACCGATGAGGGTTTTCCTAACCTTGCGACCTTCTTAAGTGAGTTTGAAGGACTTGTAACAGATTCACAGGGCTTGTCTATGTTAGACCATGTACTGAAGGCTACACTTTCTAGATGGTGGGGCACACACAAGCAGTTCATAACAGAATGGACACAATGCAGAAGGTTGATGGAAGTTATATTCAGTGAATAAATCACCACCATGAGCCACAAATATACAAGATTTTCGAGCCTTGTACAACACATAAATCAGTTTTTCACTGTATTTGCAGAATACCCATGAGAGGAATGGGTCCATCATTTCATTCATACATTAGAAATGACACCTAGAACATGGTATGGAACTATGGAGTTGGTACAACAAACCCAATATTGGGAAGGGCTCGCTAAGTAGTTTATGAAATTATTTGAATTTGCTGATGAGAAACCTACAGTTGATGTTGTGATTCAAATGATCAAGGAGAAGATATTTGCTGAGTTTCTCATCAAAGAGGCTAATTCTCACTAGTACAGTGCAACCATCTAGTAATGGATGGATTTCTACAATATGGATGGAGATCTAGATGATGATTCGACTAACATAAACATACTGAAATCAGAGGGCATGCGCGCAGTAGAATGAAGTGGTATTTCAAGTGACCGGTTCCTTAAGACGTTGAAAATAAACAAAGTCAACATTGGGTCACTAGAGAATGAAAATTTTTCCAATATAGGAGATTATTGGGATGATGAAACAATCGTGTAGATCACATACTTGTTTCATGAGTATCAGGACCTATTCCCTACCAATTTATCGGAGATGAAGGGAATAGTCGGTGACCCGGGGGAGATGAAAATACCCCTATGACTAGATTCTAAACCCAGTAAGAAAACACCCTATAGGTTGAATCCAAGGTATAAGGAAAAGTTAAAAGAATAATTGGATCACATGCTTGACACAGGAATCATTGAACCTATTGAGGAGTCAGAGTGGATCATCCCTATAGTAATCCAGGATAAGAAAACAACATGTAAAGTTAGGATATATTTCAACCTGATAAAGTTGAGCGATGCATGCTTACATGATCCATTCCCAACACCATTTATGGATGAAGTACTTGAAAGCGTTAAAGTGAAAGAGATTTATCCATTCACTGATGGCTTCTCTAGCTATCATCAATTCAAAAGCGTGAAGGAGGATCGCAATAAAATGACCTTTTTCACAGAATGGGGATGCTACTAGTATATGGTAATTCCCTTTGGACTCAAGAATGCACCTACTATTTTTTCTAGAATAGTAGTCTCTGCTTTTAAATATTTTATTCATAAATTTCTTGAGGTCTACTTTGATGATTGGACTATGTTTGGCCTAGTAAGAGACCATATTGAGAGTTTGTGAATCATGCTAGCCCACTATCGTCAGTATCATATCACGCTTAATAACAAGAAATGTATTTTCTTTCAACCATTTGGTGTACTATTGGGTCATGTCGTATTTCATGACCATATTTTGGTCGAACCAGGAAAAGTTGCAATTATTCTTGACTTACCACCACATACACTAGTCACGCAACTTAGATTAGTGATAGGACATACAAGATACTAGAGGAAGTTCATCAGAGGGTATGCATAGATCACTGCACCTATGGATAAAATGATGAAGAAAGATACAAAGTTTCAGTGGACACCAGCTTTCCAGGAAATCTTGGACAAATTAAAGAACATGATGGCAACTTTGCCAAGAGAGCTGTCAAAATCAAGTTTTTGGCAGTAAGATGGGAGGGAATGGAATCTAAGATTTAGATTCATAATCAACATATACTCCAGAGATCATTTTATTAAAATCACATCATTCATCACAGATTTATAACTAGTAGATAGCTAATAAATCGCATTACATTATTCATTGGAATAGTAACAATCATTCATATAATAGATCCAGTAAACAACCATCAATATTATTGCAGACCATAAAACAGGAAACTAAGAGACAAAATAAATTTAGGGAAACATCCATCATTTCATATTTCTTCTTCGAAATATATTCACAACAAATAGTATGTCTCCATAGCAGAATACTTAAAACCCATCGACACAGACAGAGCCAAAAACTCGCTCACAATAGATGCAGATGCAAAAAGATACCCAAAATACAAATTCTTCTCTAGAATTGTCTCTCCAAAGTTATGATCTAAAATTTCTATATACTATTGCAAATTAGGTCTATATATAGGCTGGCGCCTTTACATCTAAGGTCCACTTCTTCCTACTTTATTGTACTACTTGCAGTGTAGCGATTGCTTTCACAGCCAACTTCCTGCCAATGTCTTGGAATTCATCGTGTTGGGTGTTGCGATTGCACTGATGTTATTGGGCTTGGGAGGCTCGTTGGTGCAAGTCCTTCAACTCTTCAACACGCATAATCTGGACCATGAGAGGCATTGTGCACAACAACGTCTTTAGCGTTGTCAAATGAGTTTCAGCTTCCTGCACTTTCTTGGCCAACTGTTCTAGTTGGTCATCCTAAATGACACTCTTCCATAACTATGATGTTTCATCCATGATCGTCTTTTCCTCTTGCTCCATAGCTTCAAAATAGGCCTTGAAATCCTCTATCGTATTCTTCCGTTCGATAATCTGTTTCGGCGGTGTGTCAGGGTAAACCAAAGAATTCAACAGATTGTTAGTTAATTGGAGCTGGGAAGGCACCTCCCCAAGTCACTTAGCTTTGGTGATGGTAGTGTGTTCTCTTGTGCTCTCATGGATGTGTTGACAAGCCTCATCAACTTCTTTCTCAACCTCACTGCAACTAGCACAGAGTTTCACTTTCTCAACAATGAGGCGGTCTTGCTCCTTCTTTAACTCAGTGATTTCGTCGGCGGATTTCTGCTGTAGCTCAACCTATGTTTGCTTCAATGTGGAGATAAACCATGCCTTTTATTCTTCCATATCCTCTTTGATCTTCTGTAGCTCTTCAGCTTCCTCCTATAACTTCTTTGCATCATCCTGTGACTGCACATACCCATCACTAAGCTCCTTATTCCTGTCAGCCAACTCCTCACCAGAACCCTACTGCAGCTGCACTAAAACTTGGGCATGTAACATGCTGAGATTGAAAACAATGCTCAGCAATGGCTGTAGTAGTGGGTTCACTTATGTACTTTCTACATCAATTTCCATTGGGGGAACTTGAATGTTCCTGACCTGCGACTCGGTGCTAATCATTGAGAAATCCTGCATCACATCCTTCTCTGGTGTCGTGTTTGAAACAAAATAAAAAATAGAATCTAGCTTAACACTTACCATGGAAAAATGTTCTGGACTATACACGTGCATAGCTTGATCCGCAACATCAATTGCATTGGTGACAGCCATGATTAGCCATTTCAATTGGTTCTCCATCACTGAGTGGGAGTTGCTGCCGGTATCGAAGTCCATGCATATTTTAATGCATAACTCCTCCAACATGCACTAGGATTATGGATCAGAGTCCATTGATGACTCCCCATCAAATTCATGGAGATATTTCCCTATTTAGACTGGCTCCTTAGGGAAATATGTTGGTTGCACTGTAGAGACCTCCTCCGCACTCACAAGTTCGAGCCAGTCAGCTGGCCAATCTTGAACAACGGACTCCAATTCTTCATCAATGAGTTTGTAGGCCATAAGAAGCCATTGTTTATCGAGATCCCTGTGCACCTGGATGTAAATGGTATTAATTTGTCACAGTCATATAGGGACTAAAACACAGTCTCACAGAATATTTTAGACAATTAAGCATGAAATCAGCATAATGGTGCTGCAATTGGAAGTAGCAGCTTTGTATAATCAATAAAGAATGAATAATACAATACAATGATCATGTGAGGTGCATGAGTGCTAATACAATTCAAATTCCCAAGAAGGTAATTTTAATTGAATGAATGGTTATATCTTAACTGAATGTAAGCCACAGTAAACACACCTAGTTAACCCACAGATCAAGTCCAGATTGACTCAAATGTGTCCTAAATGAATTCGGAGTGCAATGGATGAATGAGTCTAATTGAAAGTAGCTCAAACACATGTCACTACATACCAACCAACAAGTGGTAGCGCATCATTAACTCCAATGAACCCTGATGAGGTTAACTAAAGTCAAACTAGTCATCAGAGGTGGTTGGAGGAGCCCTAGTTGACTCCAGTTCATAAATATTAATAAAAATAATCAATATAATGAGTGGAGGTGCCTTCACCACTTAGCTTAACTGATTGTAACAATCATTTAGCAATTAGGTTCATTTTTGACACTCAGATCACCCCCAGAATGCTCCTTGTTTGAAGGAGGAAGTCCAGTTCGCCTCCCTGAATGAAGGAGAAGAATTAGTTGGCCTCCTTTACTGAAGGTAGGCATGGGTGTGCTCATGCTAATGTCATAGTGTGCTCATATGATTTCGATTAAGTCAATAAAACTTAGGATAGTGGTTTAACAAGGCCGAATTGAGCAAATTAAGTGTGCATGTTGGGTAAATGTCTCCAAAATACCCATGTGTATCTCGAAAAGTCATCAATGAAAGTGAGACATACCTTGATCCATTCATGGATGTGGTAGGAATGGGGCCATTGATATTATATTTTATCAATCCCAAGATGCATGATGCTCAGCTTTCCTTTCCCCGATCAAACTTATGCTCAGGGTGGTTTCCAACAACACAACCCTTGCAAATTCCGGTGGTAGCTTTAATGACCGAGAGGCCTTCAACCATATAATTCTTATGTAATTTCTGTAAGTATTTAAAGTTTAGGTGGCCGAACCTCTCATTCCACAGTCTACTAACCTCATTTCCATGAGTCAACAATGCAGTGGCCTTTACATCCGCTATAAAATGGGAGAACTCATAGGATTTTGCATGATGGTTTGCAAGGCCTTTTGCTACAAGTTTTCCAGATGCAAGTTCTATGATCTCTACATCATCTAGGATAAAGGATATTCTCTTGGGCACTCCTATATGTGTCATTTGATAAACACGTAGGAATTTTGATGCAAGAGATGGTACATACAAAACACTGCAAAAAAAAACCATGCTCAAGATCTATAGTACCTTGTCCTTCGGATATGATTGTGGAGTCATCTCCCATGTGGATGGGAACAAATTTGTTTGTCTCCAAATATGAGAAATAGTCTCTTTCATCCATCATGTGATTCAAATCTCCATAATCTATCAAAAGAGCTTTGGACTTCGAAGTTCTTGCCATGAGAGCATGACCTATTTCATGTTGTGGTTCCCGATATTGCTGATCTCTCCTCCAAAATATTTATGGAAGGTTGATTTCATTTTTCTCAAGAATAGAGGTAGCTTCATCAATTTTCTTTTTCATGCAGGCATGTTCAAGGTGGAAGCCCTTCCCGCAGTATGAACACTTGACTTTTCCCTTTCCAGGATGCCCTTTTCTTTTGTTCTTCTTCGAGCCGGAAGGCTCTTCATGCTGTTGGTTTTCAACTTTAGGATTAGGAGTTTCGAATTTGGTTTTTGTTCTTCTATTTATTTCTTTTACCCTTCAAATATTTGGGCCTTGAAGCATAGAGGGCTTGATCACGGGAGGATCTGATGATCCCCATATGGACAAGCTTATCATATTCACTTGTTAGGGACTCAATGAAGGCATTCAGTGAAGGCATATTCCATCCAGGGGTTGTGAGCTTCCCCGCACAGAATGTAGAGAGAAACAACAAATAATAAGCTCCAAGTTTGGAGAGAATGGCCAAGATGAGATGATCATCCTCCTTCTCCACCTTACACTGCTTCAACAGTAAGACAATGTGCTTGAACTTTGTGAAAAAATTATTTAAGTTCTCGAAACTGGAAGGTTGGACAAACATCAACTTGTTTTCAAGATGGTATACTCTCAAATCATCCTATTTTCCATACAAGGTGTCCAATTTGTCCCAAATTTCCTTTGGATTCTTCAATCCCGAGAGATGGAAAAGAAGATCCTGGGAAATAAAGAGGCACAAGAAACCGAATGCTTCATATTTCTTGTTCAAGAATATAGCTTTGTCTATCACATGAGTAGGCTCTTCTTTGGTGTCCATAGTGACCTGGTAGATTCCTCTGGCATGTAGCTGGATCTCCATATCTCCTTTCCATGAATGGAAATTGAACAGAGTCAAGATTTTGAAAGAAGAAGCCATCTCAAACTGCTGTAGCGAATGCTTTCACCTGTTAAAACCTGCAAATCACAACAAAAGAGGCACCCTAAGGTCGAACAGCCTACACATTTTAGGCTTTCATCACACCTAGCATAGTTGATCAAGAAATCTTGATCAACAATTCCTTAACCTGGGGTATTAAGTGGTAAGCCTTTGCTTCTTGTGCAGTGATATAATTTTGAGCTTTACTCAAATTTTCATGCAAGATATGTCAAAAACCATGTTTTTGAGCGATCTGAGCTTTGTCCCACTGTGAGATATGATACCATATTAATCTGTCATGGTAATCTAGGGACTAAAACATAGTCTCACATAATATTTTAGACAATTAAGCATGAAAATGACATAATGGTGCTGCAATTGGAAGTAGTGGCTCTATATAATCAATAAATAATGAATAATACAATACAATGATCATGCAAGGTGCATGAATTCCAAGACAATTCAAATTCCCAAGGAGATCATTCGAATTGAATGAATGGGTGTAGCTTAGCTAAATGTAAGCCACATTAAACACACCTAGTTAACCCACTGATCAAGTCCATATTGACTCAACTGAGTCCTAACTGAAGTCAGATTGCAATGGATGAACGAGTCTAACTGAAAGCAGCTTAGACACATGTCACTGCATGCCAACCAACAAGTGGTAGTGCATCATTAACACCAATGAACCCTGGTGAGGTTAACTAAAGTCAAAATGGTCATCATAGGTGGTTGGAGGTGCCCTAGTTGACTCCAGTTCATAAATATTAATAAAAATAATCAATATAATGAGTGGAAATGCATTCACCACATATCTTAACTAATTTTAACAATCATTTAGCAATTAGGTGCATTTATGACACTCAGATCACCCCCAGAATGCTCCTTGTTTGAAGCAAGAAGCCTAGTTAGCCTCCCTGAATGAAGGAGAAGGCTTAGTTAGCCTCCTTGAATGAAGGTAGGCATGGGTGTGCTCATATGATTCTGATTAAGTCAATAAAACTTAGGATAGTGGTTTAACAAGGCCAAATTGACCAAATTAAGTGTGCATGTTGGGTAAATGTCTCCAACAAATGGAATGCGGCTTGATAGAAAACCAAATGATGCTCTAATATTGGGATGCGGCGGTAGTGGATAAAATGTGAACCTTGATTGCCGTGACATGTAGCACCTCTGAATAAACCCAGAAATGGATCGCATAGTCCTACTATCGAATGGGTTCCTTGACCCACCATAAGTTCTAATAGCGCGTGCCTTTGCACACCTTTTCTGCAGCAACTGATGTTGGATGGTAGTCCTCTGGCTCCATCCATGTGACTAAGGCAATGAGAATTAACAACCAACTATAGGAAAACCTGCATTCCTTGTCCTGAGCAGAAACAACATCTTCTAACAACTGGTTCAATAGAAACAAAGACCAGTTCATTTGCACCCTTCAATGCATTTTTGCGCACACGCAACCACACCCGAATTGCATTAGACATGCTGATTATTCTGGACGATCTTACTGGACAAAATACGCATCCCAATATGCACTGATTGCTTAGAAATACTGTCGTTGTGATATGCCCATCCATTGATCCAAATCTCTCCTTCAACTGCTGAGCAAGATTTCTGTCATTATCCTACCCTCGGAAATATTGTGTCGGATCTTCATTGGCGTTTGGTAACCCCTTAATGTCAAAAATTAGTTCCACTATGACTAGAATAGGGTTTTCCAACCAGAGCATCCCACCATGAAAGCATTCTAAGAGTTGTTTGACGCATGCGTTTGCTTCATTCAATCTCTGAAAATGAGGCATGTTAATGAGCCCCAACAACTTAGGCCTATCCAAGCCCTATGCCCATGGGTGAGGAATCCACTAAATAGGCACGACAGGTAGCATCGAAAGTGGCTAGTAAGGCTCCTCTGCTACATCCTTTAGTAGCAGCAAATCATGGTCTTGATACTTCATCTTGACCAAGGAGGGTATGATGTCCACCGGGAAATTCATCCCTTCTAGTAGTGGCGACAAATTTGGCGGATACCTCTAATTCTTAGTGAGATTCCTTGGCCTCACCCCTTCCCATGTTGAAGAAACATATTTAGGGATATCATTGATAGATATTTCCCTGGGCATCGTAGATTCAACATCTCCTGATCTTGATGGTCTGGTCTATGTTGGTTCTTCCCCTTGTGCCCTAGTAGTTGTGTGTGTGTATCGCTTTTGCGGTAGTGTGGAACTTGGATTTTGGACATTTCGCTTCACTCTAGGGATAAAAGAGGATCCGATTGGAATGCTCATGAATTCCTCTTCAAATCACATGGGATTGATGGGGGATTCATGCTTGCTCAAAATCCTAATTGTGTTGGGAGTGCACAGCATGCCACACTCTGCAATCCTCACAATGCAACTGAAATTTCACTCCTTGTCTATCACACTCAATTCTACTCCCTCACTAAGCACAACACTTTGCTCAACTCAACTGAACAATACCTTGTGCTCGCATCCCACGCGTTCTTATAATCTCTTGCCCAATCTGACCCATCATTGCCAAATATATTATATTCATCATGACCCAATCTGATATTTATAACCCCAAATCCTCCGTCGATCCCATCTTACTAATGGTCGGATCAGTCATAAATGCGCATTGCTTCATCAAGGACCTCTATCTAGCTGTATTAACTGTCTATATCTATTATTGATTTGACCAACTCGCATTCTTGCGGCTATCGTCGATGGTCTCCCTCTCAACAATATTGAGTGCTATCCTTGCGTAGCTTCTCCCTCTGTGCTCACCTCACTGCAATTTACCCCATTTTATTTTATTTTTCTTGCACAGTGTCTGAAGCATTGCACATCTCAGACCCCATTCTATAGGGCTGCAAGTGACTGCCATTCACAAGTTTGGGTAGCACCACACCATCTAATTGTTGTAATTGAACTGCACCCCCAGAAGTAATTGAATGAACGAGATATGGACCTAACCAATGTATCTATAACTTACCTGGATGCTTTATGAACTTACTATCATATAACAACACCAAATCTCCCTATGTAAACTACTTGTTCTTGATGTGGCGATCATGCCATGCCTTTTGTCGATGATTTTCAACACGTCGGAGGAAGCTTGCAACAAGGAAATTTTCTTCTAGCTGGACCAACTGTGCGATGTGCTCCTCTAATGCTTCTGCATCATCTATGCCTATCGTAGTAGCAATCCAAAGACTAGGAACAATATAATCCACATGGTTGCCTCTTTCCCATATACTAATTTGAGTGGTGTCTATCCTATCAACCTTTTACAAGTGGTGCGATATGCCATAGTACCACTGGAATTTTCAAATCCCAATCATCGCGATTAGTATTGCATACCTTTTTAAGCGTAGTTTCCAATATTTTTTTGAAGGACTCGACAGTTCCATTTTCCTGTGGGTGGTAGGGTGTGCATTTATGATGGTGCACCTACAAATCCTATGTTAGTTCTTTCACGGTTCGATTGATAAAGTGATTACCCTGGTCACTCATCAACATCCTAGGACATCCAAACCTTGTCACAATATTCTTGAATATAAACTTGGCTACTGTCGTATCAGTGCAATCCACGACCGGCGCGACCTCTTCCGACCTTGTCAGATAATCGGTTGCTGTAATGATGTACCGTGCACCAGTCCTCTTTCCAGGTGGATTAATTTGATCCAAAAAGTCCATGACCCATTTATAAAAAGGTTGTAGAGTTACCTGTGGCACAATAGGCATCTCATCTCGATGTGATAGTTTGTCGATGCGCTGGCATACATCGCAGCTTTGCGCATAATCTACTACATCATTATGTAAGGTATGCCACCATAGCCCAACGCACAACACCTTACATGCGGTAGCCCTGCCTCCATAGTGGCTACCCGCGATTCCTGCATGTGCTTCTGCTGGAATAGATCCTTTCCCATGTGGTAGGATGCACCATCACAATATTTCATCTGGTCCAAGTTTGTATAATTTCCCTGCGATCAGTTGGAAATCCAAAGCTTTCGCAACCAACTACTTCTTCTGAATGGTTGATAGGTCCTCTGGAGAAAATCTAGTAGCCAAGAACTGAATGATTGGAGCATAAAGGTCATCTACTATCTCTACCAAGAACAGTTGCGCATCAAGAAATCCATCATCAATATTGGTAGGTTCCTCTCCTATATTAATGAGAGACAGATGATCAAGGCGACCATTCAACCATCCTAGCTTCACAATTATCTCAAAGTCAAATTCCTGAAAAAGTAGCAGCCATCGACAAATCTTTCCCCCCAACACAACCTTATTGACCAGGTATTGCAAAGCGGAATGGTTTGTGAACATTTTGAAGTGAGCACCCAATAGATAGTGCCTAAAATTTTTCAATGCATAAACCATGGCCAAGCCCTCTCTCTCAGTGGTTTTATAATTTCTTGCTGCAAAAGACAGCTTCCTACTTGAAAAACCGATTGGATGATCCAGGTCACCTTCGCCTGGATGCGCAAGTACTACCCCTAGCACAATGGAAGAGGCATCGACATGGACATGGAAATCCTTGTTCTGATCAAGCACTACCAGTATAGGTGCCAATTCCATCTTGGAATTCAATGTGTTGAAACTCCCTTGACACTCATGATTCCACTCAAATGCAGCATCCTTTTTACGCAGCTTCTCCATAGGGACCGTAATCATGGCGTATCCTTTGATGAACTTGGGATAGTACCTCATGTGTCCTAGCGTCGCCCAAAGCCTCTTCACATTCATAAGTGGTGGAAGACTAAGGATAAGTGCAATGTTTGTAGGGTTGACCAACAGCCCTTGCTTGCACACAACGTGGCCTAGCAGTATTTTGAATGGTGCACAAAAAATGCGTTTCTTTCAATTCAATGCAATTTGATGCTGTCGACACCTTTCTAGCATCAGTCACAAATTTTCTAAGTGATCCTTAACCAAACCATTAACTATCCAATCATCCATATATAACTTCAGGAACTTCTCAATGAAGTCTTTGAATGCAGCGACGACCACCCAAGAAAATATTGCTGGTGCATTCTTCAATCCAAAAGGCATGACTATATATTGAAAACACCCCCATTTAGTGATGAATGTGGTCTTACGCTGATCTTCCTTCATGATTTGGATCTAGTGATACCTCGAAAAGCTATCCGTGAAAGAGTACATCTCCTGACCGCCTACCCCTTCAAGGACCTCATCTGTAAAGGGGGTGAGGAATGGATCATGCATGTAGGCATCGTTTAGCTTCCTCAGGTCGACACAAATGAGAACTTCTTTAGTATTTTTTTCATGAACCACCATAGGGATTATCCATTTCAACTCTTCATTAGGCTCAATTATTCTAGCGTTTAACAACCGTTCAAGCTCTACTTTGAAACGTTCTTCTTATCGCGGGTTCATTCGATACAGCCTCTGTCGCACAAGTTTCACGTTTGGTTTCAATGGGATCTTCATATCCCCTAGATCCCCTAATATCACTTTCATTTCTAAGAACTGTGTCAAAAATAGATCCTAGAACTCATGCAGTAGATCTTTGATCTATGCCATTGTCTTATCATCCCAATAGTCCCAAACACTAGCAAACTTTGGTTTTCTTCTATCCTAATGTTAAATTTTTGGATCTTCAGTGGTTGACTCATGGGGTCGGTTGGTATGTATGGTGCTACAACATTGCAAATGCCTTCTGATTTTAGAATATTGACATTCCTCATGTCATCATCATCTTCAGGTTCACCACATATACTGTAACACATCATCAGGGATTGTATATGGCACTATGCATGTGGATCTTCAGGGTATGTGGTTGGCAAAACCTTCAATACTACTTCGCGAATGAGTTGGAGTGCATTGTGGACCTCAGGGTTAGCATCCCTGAAACTAAAAGTTAGTGCAAAGTGAATCTCGAGATCCTCCCAGGTATTTATGGTTCTGTGCAACTCTGTCGCTAGATACCAGGATCTAGGCATTTCATCCAAATTTTGAACAAAAGCATGGACCCACTCATCCTTGGGTCATGATTCCCACAAAGCCTAACATTCTAGTAAATGACTAGTGGGGTTAGTCTTCCCATCATATCTTCTAGCAGGATAAGTCTCTAAGTCACCGAAGTGCACCAACATTAATCATCGACATGGTTCCCATTCATGGATTTCTTGTTTGTGAGCTGCCCACCAGCATGCTGGGGCATCCTTCAACACATCCTCCAGTGCCAACAGCCTCTATAGTTCAAAAAATTTCTCTTCAAACTCTTGGAGGAATTTAGACAAATATGGTAGCCCCTCGTAGATCCGTAGCTAGACGACATCGACCGTAACACGGTGTAGGGATTGCGTGATTAGTCCACACTTTCTAAAAGACACCTCATGAAGCCAATTTTTCCAATTTTCTATAGCATCATCAGAATCAGAGGATGCAAAGCTAATGCTACACCATCTGAGTTCACCATCAGCAGTAGGGTAGATGTAGTCATCAGAGATATTGTAGGAATGACCTCAGCCTTTACCTTCCTCATCCTTGATAGGTTCAATATACCAGCATCCTTCCTAAGGTTCCATGGGAGCAATGATTGATATATTGGTTTTCAAATGTTATAACCTGCTTCTCCCATACAATCCCCAGTAGTGCAAGATAATAGCCTCCACCATCAACTACTTCAATGCCATTGAAATAAGCATATGTCTTCATACCTTTGACATCGACGACCAGGTTCGAGACACAACCAATAGGCGGAACCTTGGCTTGATTTGCTAGTCGCAGTTGTAGAGGGGACCACCCCAATGTTGGATTTCCCATCGACTGCCAAGTCTACTTGGTCAAAATATTCACATCCGACCCTAGATCCAGAATAACATAATCAACTTCATAGTCCCCTATTTAGATCTTCATTCTCATCTCTTCACCCATCTTTCTCTTATGGAGGGAATTTACTGCAGAATCTTCAGTGTCTGATTCCATTGGCATATCAAATTCTCAATCTCTCTAAGAGCTTCAGGATATCTAGCTAGTGACAAGAAGCTCTTAAAGAACTATTGCAAGGCACCATGCTATCACAATGGTCCTTGACAGAAGGATCAAAAGCAGATGGCATTTCAACAACAGGAAACTTAGCCGAATTCCTCCTGATCGCATGCTTGGCCTGAAATAATGTCTCCTTCTCTGTCACATTATCATATGCTACCTTTTTCTTCCCTACAAACCGAATTTCTTGAAGGGGTCCATCTTCTCCGGTCGTCGCACCTGCATGAGTGAAAACAACAACTTTGATAGCCTGGGTTCTGGATTCTGCTATAATTGTTGCAACCGTGGGTCCTTGATTTAGGTTTTGATCTTGGTTTAGAGGTGGATTCTCATTCAGTGGTGGGTTCATTGGCTGATTATGATTCTAAAGTGGGATATGAGGCTGAATTTACAATGAATTCTAGGTCTACACTTGGTTTTGGTTTTGGAACTCGTAATGTAATTGAGGGATGTTTCCAGCCTGCCACTTTACAATTAATTGAGGGAAATTTTTGACATTATGCTCACTTTCCATGCAATATGTACAATCTGCATGGGGACACTCCCTGTGATAGTGGTCAAATACCCCTCAAGTGTAACACTAGATGGATTCTTGACCTTGTCCTCCTCCTCATCCGAAGCCTCTTCCTCATCCCCTAAATCCTCCTCAGAATCCTCCTCGAAATCCTACGATTTGCTGATATTGTGGCTGGGCTATCTACTACAGGGGATCGGGTTGCTATTGAATGTAGTGTACTGCTTGAACATACTGCGGTATTGAATGTAGTGTACTGCTTGAACATATTGCGGTTGAGTCTGAACAGTTGACACTTGATTATACTATGGTCTCAGTGCAAATTGTGTTTGTGCTACGAACTGCAATTGCAGTGTGAACTGTGGCTATGACTGTGATGGAATAAAATGCATTTATAGAGGTGGTGTATATTGTAGTGTCAGCTGTACTATCTACGGCTATGAGTGCTGGACTACATGGGGATCCTCTCCCTTTACAAAATATGAATCATATGTTCTTTCTTGAAGTAGGTCATAAGCTCAGAATTCTTTGTCCTCGTGCCCTATAGAGCGACAAAAGGAGCAATACAAAATTTCTACCTTCGTAACCATCTTTTGCATGTAGCCACAGTTTTCATGTCAATTCTCGTTTACCTAACATACGCAACACCATGGAACGCCAACATAACTCAAAGGGTTTGGTGCTCCTGAGAGAAAATAGTTTCTGAAAGTCGGACAAGTGTCCTTGGTGTGTCCATCTATATGACACCACGTGCACTAGAGGTCATCATGCTCTTATTTTTCCTTCTTAATATCCTATAGCTGGAGTGTCAAATTTGCTAGCTAGGCCTGAATCTAGTTCATGCCAACTACAATCTCCCCAATAGGTGAAGCTTCCAACTTCATCGCCATCTCATTCTGCATTGCGATCTTTTGTTGCATTAACATATGTATGATGTGAGAAACCAGTGCAACGATGAACCGCTCCTTGTGATGAACATCGCTCAATTTGAAGCTGACTCGAGCCATCAACATCTTAAACCGTTGATCAAAATACCAAATAGTTTCATTCAGAAACTTCTTGATTTCCTTGAGTTTTGTAATATATTGGGCCTCATATTTAGGTTTCTTAAATTCCTTGAATAGTCCTTCCTGGATCTCATGCAATGTTTTCGTCGTTGTCCCCTGAGGAACCTACATGAATCTCATGTACCAGTCAACCGCATGACCCTTGAGGGTGGTCGTCCACACTTTTTCTAGAATTCCAAACTACTTCGCATAAGAATCAATATTGCTCTGGGTCATCAGTTCCTTTTCCATGGAATATTGGTAACTTCATCTCGTCGCTTGCCATTTTGGGCCTTCTTCCTACAAATGGTGCTCCACTACTTGAATGCTGCTGGTACATCTGACAAGGTGACATAGAATGCACTTTTCTACCTGTTAGTGGAGTAATGCACAGAGGTGTGGACACGTTACTATTGGGGTTTGAGCTTCTCGCTATCCTAGGCATAGCCTGGGTCTAGTCGTCCTTCGTCATTGTAGGGTCGCTTCGTCCCATGCGGTTGTTCTTCATGGTGTTATGTATTGATCGTAGTAGGACCTTCCCTTGTCCTCTACCTCTTCTCTTGTCAAAACCTTACTCCTCCCCTCATACAACCACTTGTTTCCTCATCGACCCTCACAAATTCCTTAGAACTCATACCCATAATACCCCTTATCTTGCCATTTTCCTTCCCCCTTTTGTCGCAGTTTCCATGGCCTCTGCACACCAGCGTTCCACTACTTGAGGTGCATTTTTAAAATACCCTTCTCATAGATAAGCATCTTAATAGATAATTGCAAAGACAATAAGGACCTACCTCGTGGACTATTGAAGAACTCTATTTCTGCTTCGTTGTATGACTTATTGGTATCGACTACAAATTCAGTAATGTATCCTTCCAGAATATTATCTAGCCACACTTTGATAGCTCATGATGCTTTTTTATTGGTTTCTTGTAGCTCCTTGATCAGTCCAAGGGTCCAAGATGCCAGCTCTCCTCCTTGATGGTTATTCTTCTTATAGGTGAACCATG
The DNA here is from genome assembly GCA_001517045.1 of Pseudotsuga menziesii. Taxonomy (NCBI): domain Eukaryota; kingdom Viridiplantae; phylum Streptophyta; class Pinopsida; order Pinales; family Pinaceae; genus Pseudotsuga; species Pseudotsuga menziesii. Next base: position 104,391 of record LPNX010693373.1, read on the forward strand.
CTAGCCATTCATATAGTATGACCAGGAATTCACATAAGAACCATTCATATGGATCATCATAGATATATCTGTTCAGCCACCTGGTTGTCGATAGTTCTAGGTTCTTATTCTCTATTTCAGTGAACTCTTGCAGCTTTAGGTCAAACTATTCTTCATTCTCTGGTTTTGTTGGATTCCACAACATATCCTCCCTTTAGTTGCAACAAGGTCCCACCAATGGAACCATTTGTTGGAATGAACCACCAACAAAGCCTCATCGATAGCGGTTCACACTCTATCGATGCCCAACCAATGCAATCTCCCTGAGCATCGGCCTAGACGGGTTTGACCCCACCCAGAAACACCTTTAGAGTAGATGAAGTCTCACCCAATATGTTGAGGGAGAGCTATTGGAAACAAGTTTCTGGAAGTAAGAAGGGAGGGCATGGCATTAACGATTTAACTTCATAATCAACATATACTCCAGAGATCATTTTACTAAAATCACATAATTCATCACATATTTATAACAAGTAGATAGCTAATGGATCACATCACTTTATTCATCGCAGCAGTAACAATCATTCATATAACAGATCTAGTAAACATCCATCATTATTATTGTAAACCATAAAATAGGAAAATAAGAGACAAAAGCACTTAGGGAAACATCCCTCATGTCATATTACTTCTGTGAAATAGATTCATAACAACCAGTACGTCTCCACAACAAAATACTAAAAACCCATCGACACAGATAGAGCAAAAAACCGACTCATAATATACGCAGATGCAAAAATATACCCAAAATACAAGTTCTTCTCCAGAATTCTCTCTCCAAAGTTATGATCTAAAAGTTCTATCTACTACTGCAACTTAGCTCTATATATAGGCTTGCGCCTTTACATCCAATGTCCACTTCTAACTAACTTCTAACAAACTAGTGACCTATATCCACAAAATGTGGTAAGTCGGTACAAAATTGCATAAGTAATTCCAAAAATAGTTATTCTTCCATCTATCACGCTGTTGTGGTCCTTCACAATGGCCTGTGAGCTTGGGAAGCCTCCACGGTGCTACGTAACTCACTTACCCAATACCCCTTCCAATAATTCCATGTTCATGTAGATGCACCATTTGTTGTGCTTGGAATAGTCTTGACACAACCAAGAGAGGGTGCGCTTCACAACCCTAATTCTTTTTCTAGTAGAAAACTATCAATGTTAGAAAATAACTACATGATGATGGTAAGATAAGGCCTCACCATGGTCTATGCACTTCAGAATTTTCGATACTACTTGTTGGGTGGACATTTTCATATGTACACAGATTATTTGGCGCTGAAATACTTAGTAAACAAGCCAGTGTCGAGGGAAAGATCTGTCGATGGCTTCTCCTGTTCTAAGAATTTTATTTTGAGGTCTTTGTCAAACCTGGTCAATTAAATGTCAGGCCAAACCACCTGTCACGAATAGAAAGTTGTGAATATCCAACCATCATGGAAGATAATTTGCATGGCGTGCAACTATTTGCAGTCACTATGATGGAAGATCAGAACAAGGAATTTAACATTATCATCCACTTTCTAAGTATAGGATATGTGCCTATAAGATTCTCCATTAATCAGAAGAAAAACTTGGTTGTCAGAGCTGCGGAGTTCACATTGATTGCTGGACACCTCTATAAGTTGGGTGTAGATGAAATATTGCATCACTATGTTTTTTATTATGAGTGCGCTTGGGTTATGAGCAAAGCACATGCTAGTGTCACATGTGGAAACTACGCAGGAAAAGCAACCATATGCAAGATATTGCAGGCATAAATATCGTGGCAAACCATACACATGGATACTAAAATCTTCTACAGGTGGAGTGATATCTACGAGAGAACAAGAAAACCATCGCGTTGTGACAAGATGTGGCTTGCACCATAGATAACACTAAAAGCCTTTGAAAAATGGGTTGTTGATTTTGTTGGACTGATCAGTCCACCAGGGAAAATACTGGCACATGCTGCATTATCACTGCAATAGACTATTTAACCAAATGGGATGAAGCTACGCTTGTTAAAGATTGCACCGCTTTGACTGCGACAAAGTTATTATTTGAAAACATGGTGACCAGATTTGGATGCACAAAATTTATACTCAGGGACCAAGGTACACATTTTTTTAACAAAATGATTACTGAGCTTACTGCAAAGTTTCAGGTCCAACATAAGAAGATGACATCCTATCATCCTTAGGCGAATGGAATAGTCGAATATTTTAACAAGATTCTGGAGAATTCATTCACCAAGGTATGCAATGTGTGCCAAGATGACTAGGATCATCAAGTATTAGTTGTGCTATGGGAATATCGCACAACTTGAAAATGACTAACAGGGAACACCCTATTCAGACTCATATATGGACAGGAATTTGTTCTGCCAATCGAGTATATTGTTCCAAGCCTACAGATTGTTGTGCTGATAGAGATGACCGACGGAGATGCTGTCGAATAGAGGTTGTCACAGCTATTTCAGATGGTAGAGGAACACATCATCGTAGGATTTCATCATACTATCAAGAAGCAGAGAGAGAAATAATGGAATGATTTCCATATCTAAGTTAAACCATTCAAAGTCATAGAACTTATGTTGTTGTATGATAGCAATTTTTTCAAACATCCAGGAAAGTTGAAAATGCATTGGCAAGGGCCATACACAATCGCGCACATAACTAACGCAGGGGCGGTACAACTACAGAAAATGGACGGGAGATATTTCATAGGTATGGTGCATGGCAGTCATCTGAAACTATACTACGATGATCGAAAAATCACTTGCTCAAGTCGCGCTGCATTAAAAAAAAAAAGAGCGGGGAACTGTTATGTCACATGTCTGCAATAGAACCATGCAAAACGTAGGAAAAAGTGGGATAGACAGGCTGGATGAAATTAAAAGTGTGAGTATCCAGCAAATATTGAGGTGGTTATGACAACTAATCCTCATTAATTTGATAAGATACAAGGAGAATGACGACATTCTTTTTGGTCGCATCAGTCATCCTCGACATAGCTGCCATAATTGTGCTTACAGGTACAATGCAGTACTCAAGTTGCCGAGTTAATGAAGGAATTTATCCACCGAGAATCCCATGTTATTGATTATACCTTGACCTCCCATCACATGATGACCACAGGATACATAGGTGAGTATAAATATGAGGCTTCACCATCAAGCATTCTTTTACACAAACAGAGAGAGCATGAGAAAACCAGAGCCAATAGATTACAAAGCCAAAGTTTGCAACATAGTGAGAGCCAAAACCCATGGTAATAGATATTTCCAGTTCCAGTGATCTCTACTACATGACTATCACTTCAGGGTGTCCAATTTAAGAAGAGATAGAATCTCCCGAGGTACAACAACTAGAACAAGAACCAGAACTCGACCTGATGGAATGAGCGAGAAAGAATCCTATTCCTACGGATGGTTCGACCCCTGTTCAACCCCCTGGTTTGGGATCTGCATCAAACCCTATGTGGAACCCACTAGTTGTAGGAATGAAACCAGTTGTATAGTTGAGGCAAGCTGGGGAGAGAGTTCCTGGAGAGTCATCCAGGCTAAGGGGGTTGCGGATGTTCTCAAGGAGGACCTTATTGACGAGGACTCACCACCCTGCAAAGACCTAGATGCTAATAGGGAAGAGGAAAACTTTCCATAGTATGTTCGGTCAAGGAGTGCCGACATGAAGAAGGTGACACTTCCAAATAAAGCGAGCAAATTGCTGGCGACACTCTGCATTCCTGAAAGAGTACCACTACTTTGTTGATGTAATTGTAACTTCGGAATGTATTCACTTGTATTTGTTATCTATTGTAACCCAATGTTTATTTCGGTATGTTCTTGTGTCATGTCATGCCTTGATGTTCCTATCAGGAGAATCTATAATGTAAACAAGTCATGTCAAGTCATTGTGGGTAACCCTCCTATTGTATAAGGGTTAAAATCCCCGCAGTTCTGGGGCACTAGGGTTATTAGACTCTCCTAGTGAGGTCGGCCCTAGTAGGGTTTTAGTCATGTAAGGATTAGTATAAATAGAGAGCTAGAATCTGTATTTAACACATAACTCATACACACTCAAGTGTAGCGCATAGTTGAGGAAGAGAAAGACACTGGGGCTAGAGGAAAGAACTTACTACTGTCGGGAGATTGTCTTACTGTTTTTGGGTTTCACTTTGGTGCTGATTCTATCTCTGAGGAAGTTGTGGGGTTTTATCCATTTATGGTTTCCTCGAGGAAAAACATTATGTTCATTGTCTCTTGTGTTTGATTGTTGTTCTTGTTGTTCTCTCAGTTAAAGATCCTAATGTTATGCTAGCTTAATGTTGAAAAAATAACATGGTATGAAAGCTAACCTGAGAAGAAGACACTGTGCAGCTGTGGGAACTAGGGATTCCTATTTTGTGGATCTCTCTCCATATATTTTCAGAAAAAGTAAGGTGAAATAACTCTCCTCCCTAGGGCACATCTTTCTGTCAAGGCAGAATCCAATTCTGAGGTTTTTCAGTTTTGGACCCAACACTACTGCCGAAAATTAGGGCTTTTCACAGAAGAGAAATTTTTCAATGAGCTTAGGCCTGTATTGGTCTCCTCCCAAAAATATAAGTTAGGGATCAATTTCAAAGAATTTTATTGGACAGAACTCTGGAAAAGAAAAACCCTTATCTGGTCTTGAACCAGTACTGCAGGATTTCAGCTTCAAATCTAGATCCGACATCTTGACCTGTTAAGATATAAATATTTTGTATTTCCATTTGAGGTTCTCAATTAAGATGTCTCATCATACCAAGCTTGATGAAAAGCTTGAGGGAGCTGATAACTTCCAAGATTGGAAGTATTGGATCTCCCTAGTCCTAGAAAAAATGAGTTGGACTCCTATATCCAGGAGGAGGTTCTAGTTCCAGAGGGAGATGAGGCCAAGTACTTTCATAAGAATAAGTTGGTTATGGCAAAGATGATCATTGTTGATTATATCAAGGATCACCTCATTCCATAGGTGTCCTCCCTCAAGAAATCTAAATCCATGTTTGATTCCCTAACCAAACTGTTTGAAGGGAAGAACATCAATCAGAAGATGAGTCTAAGGAACCAGTTGAAGAATGTCAAGATCCAGAATGAGGAGACCATCCAAACATACTTCACAAGGGTCTCCTAGATCAAAGAACAACTAGAAGTTGTAGATGAAAAAGTGGATAATGCATAAATTGTGATGACAACATTGAACAACCTCCCTAGGTCATGGGATTCTTTCATCCAAGGAATCTATGCTATAAAGAAGTTGGTCAAGTTCAGTAGACTATGGGAAGAATGCTCTCAAGAAGAAGATCGGATAGCTACTCAAGAAGAAAATATGGGAATTGAATATCAAGCTCTCATAGTACACTCCAAGAAAGGAAGAAGAGAAAGTCATCATCACCAAAATAGGCATTCTCATCAGAAAAATAAATTTATGAGAAGGGATCCATCCAGACTCAGATGTTATACATGCGATGAAATATTACACTTTGCTAAAAACAGTCCCAAGAATAAGAATGGATCCAAGAAGAAGAAGAACTCCAAAAAAAGACATCATGCTCACACTGCCAAGGATGATGATCCTCCCAGGAAGAGAGTAATACAAGAAAGTGAAGACTCTTCAAGTGAAGATGAATATGTTCTGATCTCCGCTCTCATGGGAACTGTCACACATGGAAGCAAATATTGGCTTATTGATAGTGGGGCTTCCAAGCACATGACAGGTTTCAAGGAATCCTTTGAGAAACTATCAGTGAACATAAATCACCCCTTAAGGTGAAGCTTGGGGATGACTACCAATATCCCATAAAAGGTAGTGGTGAATCCTCCTACAAGCTAGACTCCGGAAAATCTATAAAAATGAAAGATGTCTTGTTTGTACCAGGATTGAAGAAGAATCTTCTATCCATATCAGCATTGGATGCAAAAGGTATGAGGGTTGCATTTGTAGATGGCCAAGTCATTATCTGGTCAAGAGGAAATACTATTGATGATGCAATAGTGATTCGACAAGAAGGAGGCTTATACAAGATGAAGGGCCATCCAGAACAAGCTATGGTCCATGACACAGTAGATCCAAATGAACTTTGGCACATAAGGCTTGCACATTTGCATTACAAAGCACTACTACTAGCAAGCAAAGCTGTTGAAGGTCTTCCAGAAATTAAAGAAAAACATGAAGGGGTCTGCAAAGGATGTGCAAAAGGAAAGAATACAAAAAATACATTTCCAAGTAGCAAAAGAAAAGAAAAAGGAATCTTGGAAGTCATCCACTCCGATGTGTATGGTCCTATGTCATCAAGCTCACTAAGAGGGTATGCATATTATGTTTCTTTTATTGATGACTTTTCTAGGAAGACATGGATTTACTTCATGAAGAACAAAGATGAAGTTTTCAGCAATTTCAAGGAATTCAAAGCCTTGATCGAGAATCACACATAAAATAAGATCAAGACCTTTCGATCAAATAATGGTGGAGAATTCACATCAAATGAATTCAAAGACTTATGCAAAGAATCAGGGATTAAGAGGGAGTTGTCCACTCCTTACAATCCACAACAAAATGGGGTTGTAGAAAGGAAGAATAGAACCATCATGGAAGCTACAAGAGCAATGCTTCATGATCAATATCTTCCTATGCATCTATGGGAAAAATTAGCCAGAACAACGGTGTATGTATAGAACTGTACTCCACACAGAGTACTTGAGAACAAGACCCCTAAAGAAGTCTTCTCTGGAAAGAAACCAGAAGCCATCCATCTCAGAATATTTGACTGTCCAGTGTACATACACATACCAAAAGAAAAGAGAACAAAACTAGATCCTTCAGGAAAGAAGGGTATATTTTTGGGACACTCTGAAAGCTCGAAGGATTACAAAATATACTTCCTAGGATACAAGAAGATTGACATCAATAGGTATGTAACATTTGCTGAGGACACGGCTTACAAAAAATCCAGAAAGAGACCTACTGAAGATACTGAAGAAGTAGAAGCACCTAGAATTCATGATACAACCATGAATGAAGAAATTCAAGAAGAAGATTGAGAATTTGAAGAACCACAAAGACTCGTAGATCCACCTCAAGAGAAGGATCCTCACAAGAGGAAACATGTGTGGGTACGAGATATTATCCAAGGTGCAGAAAGATATGGGGCTCTAGAAGAGAATCACAGAGAAAGAAAGAGAACCAGATCTTGTTCTGGATATGTAGCTTTACTATGTGATGTTATCAATAAAGAACCTTCCAACTGTGAAGAAGCAAAAGAATGGAAAGAATGGAAGGATGCTATGAACGAAGAGTATCAATCGATCATGAAGAATGATGTTTGGGATGTTGTCCCAAGACTAGAAAGGAAGTCATTTGTAACTTCCAAATGGATCTACAAGATCAAGCATGCTGCAGATGGTAGCATTGAGAAATATAAGGCAAGATTTGTGGCTTGTGGCTTCTCACAGAAGGAAGGAATAGAATATGAAGAAACCTTTGCTCCTATGGATAGATACACTTCCATCAGAATAGTACCTGCATTGGCTATAGTAATGAAATGGAAGGTACACCAAATGAATGTCAAGACTACTTTCTTGAATGGTGTAGTGGAAGGGGAAGTGTATGTAGAACAACCACTCGGTTTTGAGACACATGACAGAGAGTCTCATGTGTGTAGATTGAAGAAATCCCTGTACAGTTTGAAATAGGCACCCAGGACATGGTATGTCAGAATTGACAACTTTCTATCCAGTTTGGGATTTACCAAGAGTAAAGCAGATTCCAACCTTTACTACAAGGTTGAATATGGAAACCCAGTGATGATTCTACTATATGTATATGATCTGTTTGTAATAGGTATGGATGGGTTGATTGCTGATACGAAGATAAATATTGCTACCGAGTTTGAAATGAAGGACTTGGGTATGATGCATTATTTTCTAGGCATGGAGGTGTGGAAGAATGCGGATGGAATCTCCCTCAGACAATGGAAGTATGTAGTAGAGATCTTGAAGAGGTTTGGGATGATGGACTGCAAGGCTATGACCACACCTATGGCATCGAAACTGAAGCTATTGAGTGATGCTTCATTAGAGACAGTTGATGCTATGATGTATCGTCAGATAATTGGGTCCTTGATGTACCTGACAAACACGAGACCAGACATTTGCTTTGCTGTGAACACCTCGAGCCAGTTCTTGACAGATCCGAGACATGTTCACTTGATTGCTTCAAAGCACATTCTGAGGTACTTGAGGGGTACAATTGATTATGGGCTCAAGTACGACGTGAATCAGAAGATTAACCTAGAGGGTTATGTTGATTCAGATTGGGCAGGCAGTGCCATTGATAGGAAAAGCACTTCAGGTTGTTGCTTTAGTATGGGATCGGGTGTGATCTCTTGGTTTAGCAGGAAGCAATCCTGTGTGGCACTGATTATAGCTGAAGCAGAGTATGTCGTAGATTGTTCAGCTAGTTGTGAGGCAGTATGGCTGCGGAAGCTACTGTTTGATTTATTTGATCTCCATATGGATGCTACTTGTATACATTGTGACAACCAGAGTTGCATAAATTTGTTAGAGAATCCAGTGTTCCATGACAAGTTGAAGCATATCGAGATCAAATATCACTATATCAGGGATATGGTGCAGAAGGGAGCAGTGAAGCTCCAGTATGTTGTGACGGAGGAATAGATAGTTGATGTATTGACGAAGCCATTGGCTAGGGTGAATTCCGAGTACTTCAGGGAGAAGCTTGGTGTTCTCCAGATAGAGGTTTCCTCCAAGGGAAAGTTATGAGTCCCATAGCCATTCTGACATGGTGAGAGGATTGGTTCCTTCCATGGTCAGATGTAAGGGATAAGCCATTCTATCATGGTGAGAGGATTGGTTCCTTCCATGTCAGATACGACTGCTGAGATCCATAGCCATTCTGATGAGTAGGTTAGATATAAGGGCTGATCCATTTTGTCATGGCGAGAGGATTGGTTCCTTCCATGTCAGATGTGAGTGCTGACCATTCTATCGAGTAAGAAAGAGGTAAGGGAAACTGCTATTCTCCTAGAGAATGGAGGCACCTGGTCAGTTACTAGGTAGCTCAGTCCAGGACTGGGGGCGATTCTGATATGACGGTAGGATTGGTTCTTACAGGATCAGATGTGAGTGCACGCCTTTTCAAACATGCAGATGGATTGGTTCCTTGTATGTGTTGAATGTAAGTGCAGAGCCTTTCTTTGATCATGTGTTGATAAGCTATAAGTGCTAAGGCTTTATTCAATCATTGGTTGATCCGATATAAGTGTTGTGCCTTACTTCGATCATTGGTTGATCATATGTAAGTGCAGTGCATTTATTCAATCATTGGTTGATCAGATGTAAGTATAATATCCTTTTGGCATGGAGGATTGGTTCCTTGCATGGCCAAGTGTAAGTGCTGGGCCTTTCTTTGATCATTGGTTGATCAGATGTAAGTGCCGGGCCTTTCTGACAAGGTTGTGGGATTTGTCACCACATGATCAGATGTGAGTGTTGATCGTTTCCTTTCTAATATGATTATAGGATTAGTTCCTACATGAGAATATGTAAGTGCTAGGAGAATACCTACATGGTGTCTAGGCTTACATCCAGCATGAAAAAGGGCTGGCTCTGTAGAACTTCCTATGACAAGGAGAATCATGAGATAGCACCTGTGAAGATTCAGTATTGATGATCCAGCAGAGATGATCCAAATTGAGAGATGATCAAGATCCAGAGATAATGCTCCAGATATGATCCAAATCGAGTGATGATCCAAATCCAATGATGATGATCCAGATCGAGTGATGATCCGGATCCAGTGATGATGATCCAGATCGAGTGACGATCTAGATCCAGAGATGAAGATGACTTGAAGACAAAGAAGACTTGAAGATGAAGATGAATTGAAGAGAAAGAAGACTTGAAGATGAAGAATACTTGAATATGTAGATGATAAGAATATCTAGAGAAGAAGATCAGTGATGAAAATTGTGTCGAGAGAATACCTTCCTAGTTAAGAGGGAGTGTTGATGTCATTGTAACTTTGGAATGTATTCACTTGTATTTGTTATCTATTGTAACCCGATGTTTATTTTGATATTTTCTTGTGTCATGTCATGCCCTGATGTTCCTATTGGGAGAATATATAATGTAAGCAAATCATGTCAAGTCATTGTGGGTAACCCTCCTATTTTCTAAGGTTTAAAGTCCCCGCAGTTTTCGGGCACTAGGGTTATTAGACTCTCCTAGTGAGGTTGGACCTAGTAGGTTTTTAGTCATGTTGGGATTAGTATAAATAGAGAGTTGGAGTCTCTATTTAACACACAACTCATACACACTCAAGTGTAGCACATAGTTGAGGAAGAGAAAGACACTGGGGCTAGAGGAAAGAACTTACTGCTGTTGGGAGATTGTACTACTTTTTTTGGGTTTCACTTTGGTGTTGATTCTATCTTAGTTGCAGGTTTTTCTCCATTTATGGTTTCCCTGAGGAAAAACAATGTGTTCATTGTCTCTTGTATTTGATTGATATGCTTGTTTTTCTCTCAGTTAAAGATCCTAATGATATGCTAGCTTAATGTTGAAAAACTAACATACTCAAGGAGATCCTACCGATTATAGCCCAACTATCGTTCAAAGATGTTGACACCCACAAGAAGGAGAGGTTGGAGAGAAGAAGCTATATGCTTATGGTTCAAGATGAGCCGATGAATCCCTAGCTCTTAATACCGATGGTGTGGGCCATTGGTGTCGCCTGCCCCGGGCCGTTGAACTTACTGCTCATGTCGTACTTTGGCCATAGCCTGCAGGTCAATAAGTATGTGAAGCAGCTCCATGTGTGTTTTCAAAGAGGATGTATATGGCCCAATTTACCCTACTCGATCGATGACGAGCTCATCTCGTCAATAACGGGCCTGCCAAATACTGGTAAGGACCCTTCACCATATCTGCACCAGAACAAGGATACATCCAAAACAAAGCAGAAGTATTACCCTCACCACGCAAGTGGGGGGTTCCTGATTGGCCCCATAGAAGACAGTAAGGTAAGGTTTTCAGCCAGAATCCTATCTTGCAAGCTATTGCACAAGATGAGAGAAACTGAGTGCACTGTTGACGTAGTGGAACTTGCAGAAGAGTGCATAGTAGGAGTAACTTTCAACTGGTCATAATTCCTAATGAATGAAGTGATAGATGATGCAAAAAGAAGGGACATGATGAGCCTAGGAAAAAATTTCATTACTCTTGGATGCCTATCCTCATCGCGTTCATTCTATGGTCCAACTCAATGGACTATGAACCAATGGATGTCCTAGTACTTTTCCTTCATGCAAAGTATAAGAACCTATGGGAAGATAAAAAAAATAAGATCCTCCAAAAGGATAATAACATCGAGTTTTTAATGCATGACAAGGCACTACGTGATGTTATCAGGTGATCCAATAGAGTGCGGGCTACGACGATGCACATATACATGGCCTTCATAAAATACCAGGAAGGTGCACATAATGCTATTTTGGAGCCAAAGAATGACCCGACCAAGCAAGTGCACCAGGAAGGGATTTTGATCACTGATGATGATGTGGATGCAATTATCTAGGATTGGTTAGAAGAATGGCATGACCCATTGGCAGATTCACTAAATGAATGAGAAAACAAAGAAGACCCACCATCTAACAAAGGAGGAAATGATGGCGCAGGTGGCAATGGAGGATATGGCCAAGGGAATGGTCATGGAAATGACAAGCAAGATGGAGGACCCAATATCAAAGGAGATGGAAAATAGAATCAGACGCTGAGCTCTGATGATGGTAATGATGACACACATGATGATGAGAAAGATGGAGACTCTCAGGGCACTCCTACTGATGAGGAGATAAAGAGAACCCAATCGCAGTGCAAGAAGAGAAAATCTATAAAAAATGCTAACATAGACACATTGAATGAGGACGATATTCAAGTGCTAGCAGATGCTGTAGCCAAGGTCGCCAAGAAAAGTATCGAGGTTCTAAACACACAGCAGGAAAATGTGGCTGTTCAAGTTTTGGACCAGCTCAATAAGATCAAAGAGGCACTCAACGAGGTCAAAGCCACTGTCGAGGATGAAACATATGGTGTGGATCCTAATGTCCCATTAGTTACACCAGAGCTAGTGTCTCCAATCAAAGTAGAAATGTAGGGGTGCACAATGGAGAGATAAATGGGGAATGGTGCGTTTGATGATGTTTTCAAAGAGTTTGACACATTGTAGATCGACTTCTCAAAGCTTACATTGGGTGAATTATACGAGGTACAACAAGAATCCACAACTGAAATACGGCTTCAGGAGAATGTTGTTGCGTATCAAGCAATGAAACAACAAAGGAAGGCCAAGCAGTGCAAGGCCCTCCTAAGAGCAAAAGAAAAAGAAATTGTGGTGCATGATCAAAGCTGCGTTGCACTTGTTGAAGCCATTAAAGACACAATCACAGAGTTCGCACTAGAAGTGGTCTAAGAATGTGAAGATACAGCTATGAAGGTTTACCGCCTGTTATGGATCGGAGTGGAACTAAAGAAGAAGGTTGAGGAGTTGCAAGCAAGGAAGGTACTAATCACACCTCTTGAGGTGCTTGAGGAAAACAACAAAGAAGTGTCTGAGGCTGTCAGGAAGATAAGTGAAGGCGAAAAACCATACACTAAGGAAATTGAATCGGTTTCCACAATATGGGAAGCACTTCTAGAAAATGAAATGGGGGAAAAGATCAGGGAAAACACGTGGAAAGATAAGGAGAAAATTACCACGAAAAAGGAAGAGATGAAGAAGATTTCATTTAAGGAAAAGGTTATGAATATGGCTGAGATCAAGAAGCTACAGCAGGAAGTCTAAGATCTCAGTGACCGAGAGATGACTAAGGAAGCATAAGTGGATTTGTACCAGTCGGAGGCACCACGCATCACATGCCTTATTCAGCCTGTCCAACAGAAACTTCAGCACGTTATGTAGTTACTAGAGGTAGGACCATTAGAACATATCAGTTTCGACCGACAGGAACAGTTGGCCGCACAGGCAAAAGAAGTAACAAGGGAAGTTGCTAAAGTGAAACAAATGTTGAAGGAATTTTAGGACAAGGTTGGTCCTCCGGTGTAGCCTGGTCAGGAGCACAAGATGGAGACTTAAGTTGTGAGCATTCACATTTTTAAGGAGATATCCCTTTTTGCTTAATGGCTCGGGATGAGACACATGTGAGTGTTGGGGGCCTGTTGGTATAGGGAAAGTGCACAAGGAAGAATATGATGTGCAACTAAATGAGGAAAAGTGCATGCGCGATAGGGGAAAAGTAGGTAAAGAAGGAAACAAATGAACCGACGCAAGAAAGATAAAACATGCGCATGACCAATAAAGGTAGGATAAGGATAGAAAGGAAGCACAGAGTAGAGGAATCTATGACAAGGTTAGTACAACAAGAAAAGGAAGACCTGAGTCGGTGGAAGAGGAAGGTAGAAGAGTTAAATCTAGACAAACAAAATTCGAGGAAGACCGTAGAAGGAAAATATGATGGAAGACCAAGGAAAACTTTGTGTTATACCTAAATCCTGTCACCATCATGTGATAAGATCCTTAACCTCCATGTTTGCCCTTAATCCCAACACTTGGAGTGGAAACTTGCTCTATTTGTCAATTCTACTTGAAAAAACCTAGCACTGTGCTTACCATATGGTTCGTGAGTGGTACCTTGATTAACACTACCTATATCCGGTTATATGGAAGTGGTGCCACCACCTGTAGTATTTGTTCTTAAAGCATTTATCACCTAAAGCACTCTGTCATAAGGGAACAAATGTGGTACCCAGCGTAAAATGGGAAAAAGAGAAGTTTCTTGAGGCTTCTAGATCATGAGCTTCATGTCCTCCCTTATACCTATCCTTATGGGTTATTTTGAGCTTGAGATCCCCCTTGGTAGGATCTTGGAGCCACCTCACCCACAATTCTATCAACTATTCCTATCCATTGAGCCTTATAAATACAAGTTCATATCCATAGTTGAAGGGGGAGAACTATAGAGGTATTGTTATGCTATTGGATTGACTACCTAGTCCAAACCATTGGAGAGCATAGAGAGAAATTTTGGAGCTTATGGGGATGAAGAGTTTGTCTCATGGAGGAGCTTGTCGAAACTAAGGCAATGGTTGTAAGCTTCTCCATACATTCTTAATGCAAAGCTGATTTTCGTCCCACATTACTGTTGTTTTGATTTCACATGTATATGTTGTTAGATTCCTTAGTCACTAGCATGGATATGTATATGATTTTATGGTAGCTTTGATGTGCTTGTATGTTTGATATATTTGTAGGTACATAGGTTCATAATCAAAGCAATATTCCAGGTGTCTACAACATTCAGGGAAGGTCTTCATCCTTTGTTGTTCACTCATTTCTTCTAGATCTGAACCATTCAGACCAAACGAATAGCTTCTGTCCGCAGAAGGTGCAATATTTCTGATAAAAAATCTGGTGACTCCGCTGGGGAACAATGCAAATCTCAGTTGATTTGATCTTCCTCAGTCCATGAGCTCTTGTTCGAATCCACATTCCATATCAAACTCTCTTCAGTCAGATCTTCCATTTGACTTCGTGAATTTTGGTTTGAAACTTTTAGATCTGTTCATGTCTAAACTATTTTGACATTATATGCTCTTTTTTACTATCAATTCATTAATTTTTTCCTTGATATGATCAATTTCTAACTTCTTTTTTTGTTCTCCTTGTGTTTTGGATCTATTAAGGGAACCGCACATGTGTTGTTGGAAACAAGTGGTGCTACCGCCTAAACTCTGTTAGCCATACGCAGTGCCACTGCCTGAGTCCCATTATCCAGAAGCGATGCTTGTCCAGAATTGCTCTGTCAAGACCCCTCCAGCACGGTGCCAGGTAGGCCCTATTCCAGACTTCGTATTTTGATTTTTGATTGTTTTTGGCTTTCTTTTTGATGAAAATGAAGTGTATTTTTGAAAAAAAATGCTCCCTCATGGGTGTATGTAGATTTCACTAAGATATTTTATCTATATTTGTTAAAATAACTTGGTATATGTATATATATATAGACATATTATATAGAATTAATTATTCAATTTATTCATCTATTATTATCCATGCATTAAATAACATAATTGTTTATTCGATTCTCCTTAGTTTAACAACGACTCATGTGGGGTTTGATCGGTCAACTAGGTTAGGTCACCCTAGATTTCCTTGCATGTTGGATTACCTCGTATTCATGGAATTTTCATGCACTCCTTGATGAGAAATAGATTGTGATTTCAAATAGTCAACTAAAATAAGTATGATGAATTTGGGTACTATTCAGAGTATTTCCAACTCAAAACCCTTAGTTATAGTAACCCCTAGTGCTATTCAGAGCTTATGTTGAACACTAACAAACACACATTACACTTGTACAATTATAGATCCTTTTTCTCAACACTAATACTAGGATGAATTTTTACAATACACTTAGGGATACAATGGATAAATATCCGATGCGCCAAAGCTTATGTTCAACATCATGTTTGAGTTCTCCAGGGATTTTTCCCAACACTACCATCCTTCACTTGCTTGGGTTACCTATGTGCTCCATAGTTTACGCTCAACCCATACTCTCATAAACCATGTGCTCCAGGGATTATGCCCAACACATCATAGAAATCAATCATGTAATCAATCTTCTACATAATACATCAGAAAATGATCATCTCAGTATATTAGGGCTTGTTCCCAATCTAATAATACATAAATCAAGTAGATCAGGCCCTATGCCCGGTACAACAACAACAACTCTTGTCCAATAGGTCATGTTCCCAATATATAATCATAGAACAAAACAATAAAACATGTGCATTGGGGCTTATGCCTAGTATATCTATATAAGAAAATAACTCATCTGCAATGGGCCATATGCCCAATTGTTAACACCCAAAAATGGTTAACTACCTCATCTACCCCACTACATGGCTCATTTGTCCATTTGCCTACCATATTTCCCTGAAAAATCCCACTAAAAATCCTCCAAAAGGCCTAAAATGCCTCTAAAAGGCCATAAAACCATCTAAAATGCCTCCAAAAGGCCAAAAAACCCCTTTTTCCTCCAAAAAATGTCCAAAATTCCT
>LPNX010693373.1:131943-209225 GCA_001517045.1 Pseudotsuga menziesii
AAAATTTAAATAAATTTTTTTTTAACAAAAAGAAAATTTTAATAAATAATGTAAAGTTTTTAAATTAAAAACTAAATTTAATAGAAACTTACCTATGAACCTTAGTCATTTGAATAAAAGGTTTTTAAATTTGTTTTTGTTAAAATTATAAAAAAATTAAAGTTTTTTGGTAAAATATTATAATTAATATAAATTAATAAAATTTTCATAAACCGACTCCACTTAAATATATATATATATAAGCCTCATTCCAAGATAGATATTTATAGAGTACATACCTCTCCTAAAAAACTTTCAGGCTTCCAACGTCTCTTAATGATGATCCCAGAGAACAGGTCAAAATGTCGAATTTCAAATTCATCCAACACAACTCTCTTTGATTTCTCAATTAATTTCTGTGTAAATGACTATATTCAAAAAGGATAAAATATTTCTTACCATCACCATTGAGAAAATATGTGATGTTACAAATATTGATCCACGTCTCGAGTGATAGGCACTGAGGCTATCACTTCTTCTTCTAAGTCAGAATCAACCAAATTTAAAGTAGGAGTTAGAGAGGAAGAAATCTGCACCTTCAGTATTTTAAATGGATTTTTCTTAGCCATTTCTTGATCATCATTTGGTTGAGTGACTACAGTAGTCACCTGGCTATCAACAATAGTCTGAGCAGCTACAACTGCCTAAGTGTCCAGTACTGAGGTCATCATTGCTAGCTTCTGTTTTGACAGTTTTGAGGTATTCATCAAGGCTTTCAACTGCTGAGCAACTGTTTCCTATGGAAGGTCTCCCATTAGACCTTTTCCTTTCTCCCCATCTGGATGAGTTTCCAATGATGGAAATTTTGTTGCTTCGGCTTCCTTTTCTTCTCTGTCCTTTCTCATTTTCTCCAAGAGGTCCATTTGCATTGATCTGTAACTCTGAATCTTGTCTTTAAATTCATTTTCATCCTGTAAGATGTGACTTTTCTCATCTTTACTTTTGGCTTTAGCCAAGACTTTAGAAAATGTATTGACACCCTGGTAAATGGAATCATTGGGAAGCTCCTCATACGCATAAGTGATTTTGAGATGGTATTTCTTAAAGTGAGCATTGAGGAATCTCTTTGGATCATATATTCTCTTTCTAGGAAAGCAAAGCCTCAAGGAAACTATCTGTTCACCCAGTACTCCAGCACAGGTTGAAGTTGGGATAACCAACGATTCAAGGTTTAAAGGAAATGTGGGACATCCTTTTCTTTTAGGGCCAATGAGTTTCTTATAAACCCCATCAGTAACAGTATGGAAGGCCACTTCTTCTAGGACCAACCTGTCAAGGACAATCCTGGGAAGCATGTGAATAGTTTTGCCACCCCAAATCCTGATGTACGGAAGCGATTCGCCAACATACCAATCATCCATTGTAGCAATGAAATTTCTAGCTTCAGCTGAAAATGCGGGATCTTCCATTTTGAAGATTGAAAAATAGATGCTACCGAGGAAGTGTTCACATATATCATACAACTTGGCTGCATAGTTAGTATCCCTCAATTTTGAATAATAATTGGGCACTGGGGAGTCGTTAAGGTCCAGTTTCATCCCAAGTTGGGATATTGGAACTCAGTGCAAAATACATAAAAAAAGAAGGCTGGAAAGAAGAAATTGGGCTTCTTTCTATCAGTGGCCTTCTGGTAGTATGGGATATATTTTTTGATTTCTAGTTACAAGATGAATTCCCATTGGAAAGAATCATCAGTTTCTATAACATGATGAGCTATTGGATCCCATTCATCCTTGAACACAAAACAACTAGGAAGTCCATACAGTCTACATAACATGGCTTCCAATAAGGAATAGGGTTCTTTGAACCATGGGACAGGGTAAAGTTCGTTGGTCCTCTACTATAATTTACCAAGTTTTTGCATCCTGTTGATGTATTTGTAACTTTGGAATGTACTCACTTGTATTGTACCCCAATGTTTCTATTGGGAATTATCTGTAATGTAATTGTGTCATGTCATACCCCGATGTTCCTATCGGTAGATTCAATAATGTAAACAAGTCATGTAAAGTCATTGAGGTTAACCCTCTGTTGGAAGTCAAGGAAATAGTCCCCACAATTGAGTTAAGGTTTCCCCTCCTTGTTGATCAGAGGGTAAAGTCTCCAAAGTTCTGGGGCACTAGGGTTATTAGACTCTCCTAGAGAAGTTTTCCCTGGTAATTAATTGTTAAGTGAGGCTGACATGTTGGAGTGAAAATAAAGTGAATGAAAAAATATAAATAGAAGTGAGGCTCTCCTCATTTGTACAAATGACACACACTCACTCAATTGGGGTGCATGAGTGAGAGGAAGTAATGGCACAAGTGATAGAGAACAACTGTTGGAGATCATCTTTTATGTCTTTGGGTTTTGCTGTTGCCATTGGTGCTCATTCTACCTTTGAGTAATTTGTGATATTTTCTCCTTTATGGTTTCCCCGAGGAAAATATTTGTGTCTCTTGTCTCTTGTGATTATTGTTGTGCATGTTGTTCTCTCAGATAAGATCCTAAGATCATATTTCTTAAATGGCAAATATCTAACATGGCATCAGAGCTAACTTGAGAACAAGACACTGTGCAGCTGCAGAAGCTAGGGATTCTTACCTTTTGGTTCTCTCTCCACAATCCATCAGCAAAAGAAGGATAGTCTATCTATCCATTGAAGGGTGCATCTTTCAGTCAAAGAAGAAATTGATTCTTGTCATTTTCAGTTTTTGTTGCGGGAAATTAGGGATTTTTACAGAAGAGGAATTTTTGAGTGATCCCGACATAGGATTTAACTCCTCATAAAAATCGAATATTAGAGACCAAGGTCAAGATTTTTGGTTGGGTAAAACTTCAGGAAAGTCAAACCCTAGTTTGACCCCATGGTTGAAAAACCCTAAAATACTAAAACAGGTAGTTTTGGTACATTCTCTATATCTCGAGATTGAAGAAGGATTAGGGGCCAAAATTGTCATATGACGAAGATAAAATACTGATGTACCTTGTGTAAAAATTGAAACCTTATATTCACTATATTGTGGGATATATATTTCCTCCAAATCAAGGTTCCATCCTCTTCCAGGATTCATCCCTAAATAGGACACCTAGAGATAATTGTTATATCTCGGGATACAAAGCTCCAAATGAAATTTAGAAGGATGTTATAGATAGGGTGTGGACTTTAATTTTGGTGGTAAAAGTTTTAGACCTTGATGGTGAAAAAGGGGCACGTAGCAGTCCGTACAAGTTCACTATGATGAAGAGTCCTGAAATAAGTCACCTTAGGAAAACTATCGTAAGTCCCAATTGGTGAAATAAATTCTGGTCAAAGCTATTATTTTGGCAAGAGGACATAATAGTTTAACGAAGTACAAAATTTTAGATGCATAGGATCCGTAATTTTAGAGATACCACAGAAACAGTATCAGACATTTATGCAGAAGAAATTGGAAAACTAGGGCTTCCTGTTCCGGGTGCTTCCCTTCACTGTTTTCAGAAAAAGGATTACATTGGATAGCTCACCTTGAAGAGGTATATCTTTCTATCCAATCAGATCTGAAAGATTCCATGTTATGAAAAATAGGGTTTCTTTGAAAAACCCTAGATCAGCCAGCTCTGGAACCAGGATGGACACCTCAAATTGGTAAGATCTAATCTTTTTCTATTTACAGTTGAGGTTCTCATTTCAAAATGACTAATCACACCAGCTTGATGACAATATTGGCAAGGCTAACAACTTCCAAGCATGGAATTATAGGATCTCACTAGTTCTTGAAGAAAATGAATTGGACACCTACATAAGTAGAGAGGTTCCAGTTCTAGAGGGAGATGAGGCTAAATCCTTACACAAGAAGAGCTTGGTCAAGTCCAAGAAGATCATTGCCGATTCAACCACAGATCACCTTATACCACAAGTTTCTTCCCTAAAGACACTAAAAGAGATGTTTGATTTTTGGAACAAGTTATTTGAAGGTAAGAACATATATCGAAACATGACTTTGAGAAACCAGTTGAAGAATGTGAAGATACAGAATGTAGAGACCATACAGACATACTTTAAAAGGGTCTCTCAAATCAAAGAACAACTTGAAGCAGTAGAAGAAGAAGTGGAGAATGTAGAAGTTGTGATAACCACCTTGAATGGCCTCCCATGATCATGGGATTCATTCATTCGAAGAATGTGTGATAAAAGGAAGTGATTACTTTCAACAGACTCTAGGAAGAAGAAGAAGCTCGACTTATAATAAGAGAAAAGAAGATGGGAGCCACTGAATATCAAGGTCTCACCATCCAAAGAAGATCCCTCAAACGATGAGAAATATGAAGAACTCAATTCTTGAAGAACCTCTTATCCATATTAATCATTTGGATAAGAAATGATGCCGTTATGAATAAAGAAGATAATGAAGCTAAAAGAAGGAGTCTACCCACGAAACAAATAAAGATAAGTATTCAATTGTTATTTCATGATATTGTTTTGTTATGCATTTGTTTATATTCAGTTGATGTATTATGCATGATAGAATGTTTGCATTAATGACAGTATACTACTAATATGCCTGTGATGGTTAACTAGCTCATGGTGCTATACAACTCTCCATTGCTACTTATGTAGAATGAAACCTCTTTGCTGACATATTGGATTAGTGCACAATCTCAATGTTGTCCTGGTAGAGATTGAAGGCATCTCGAAAGTTTCCGTGAGATATGGATGAATGTTGTATTGGCTTAAATAGTTGCATGATCGTATATTTATGCATAAGAATTTGCCATTATGAATATGCCTTACGAAATGTTTCTAACCATACAAATGCATTTGACTTATAGAAAAGATCGTGTACAATCACCTACAAGAAAAGAAGGATGAGAATTGTTCCAAAGAACAAGTGATGACAGTTGAAGAAATAATCCAAGATAAAGAAGAATATGATGATACTTTCAAAGAATTCAAGAGGCCTCAGACAAAGTGCAGTCATGTGACACTATTGAGTGACATCATTTATGTAGAGACTTCCAGCTATGAAGAAGTAGTCAAGAAGAAAGCGAAGGAGAGTACTAGTTCAAGAAGAATGGTGTCTAGGATGCAGTATCAAGACCTGAAGGGAAGTCCATAATGTATTCCATATGGATCTACAAGATCCAACATATAGTAGATGGAAACATCGTGGGATACAAGGAAAGATTTGTAGCACGAGGGTTCTCATGGAAAGAAGGAATAGAATATGAAGAGACATTTGCAGCCACTAGAATTTAAGAGACATGATAGGTAGACTCATGTGTGTAAATTAAAGAAGGTCTTGTACAAGCTCAGAAGACACCCATGGGATAACACATATATGAGGAGCTTGAAGATCACCTAGAGTGGTGAATATCTTAACCTTTGCTAGAAGGTTGAAGATGAAAGCCTATAGAGGATGAAAAGTTCATAGATGGGTGCGAGAAGAAATTTTGAAAAGGTTCAAGATAGAGGATCTTGGTATCCAATGACCCTAGATGGATACATACAATATTAGTAGCAGAGGAAGCTACTTGTCACTCCAATAAATAATGTTTCAGTGCATAGAGTACGAATGGAAGAGGGAGAATGATGCTCTGCTTCAGAGGGAGTGACTGCAAAATATCTTGAGGTTCGACATGATACAACAGGATGGACAACTTATTGATTACTCTAGGATTTACTGAGAGTAAATAATATTCCAACCTTTTCTTCAAGCTTGAAGGTGGAAGACCAGTGATGCTCCTGTTATATGTTGATGACATGTTCCTCGCAGAGAAGAGGAACTCATTAAAGTTACAGGAAGGAGATTTTCTACCGAGTTGAAGATAAAGGACTTGGATATGATGTAATACTTTATAGGAATGGAGGTGTGGAAGAATGTGGACGGAATCTCCCTGGGACAAGGGAATTATGTAGTAGAGATCCTGAACAGGTTCAGGATTATGTAATGCAAGGCCATGACCACACATATGGAATCGAACCTGAAGCTATTAACTGATACTTCATCAGAGTCGGTTGATGCCATAATGTATCTTCAGATGAATGGTTCATTGATGTACCTGACGGATATGAGACCAGATATTTTCTTTGTTGTGAAAATATTGAGACATGTTCACCTGATGGTTGCAAAGCATGCAGTGAGGTACCTAAAGGGTATGTTGATTATGGGCTCAAGTATGAGGCGAATCAGAAGACTAACCTGGAAGGTTATGTGGTTTCAGATTGGGCAGGAAGTGCCATTAATAGGAAGAGCACTTTGGGATTCTACTTCAGTATGAGATCAGGTGTGATCTCTTGTTTTAGTAAGAAGGAGTCTTGTATGGCGCTGAGTACAGGCGAGGAAAAATATGTTGCCACTTGCTCGACTATTTGGAAGGTAGTATGTTTATTTTGAAAAATACTATTTGATTCGATTGATCTCACTTGGATTTTTGTATGATGCAAAGAGGAGCAGTGAAGCTCCAGTATGTGATCCAAATTGAGATCTCTCGAAAGAGGGATTTCTAATGATAGCCGGTGAGACAGGTTGTCTGAGCATAAAATCCTAGCGAAGCTTGTAGGTTGCTCAGACATAAATAGTATTGTAGGTTGTCCTCAGATGTAATCGATCTTGGTGAAGCTCACAGGTTATCCTTGGATGTAATCAGCCCTGATATGATTCTATGCTAGAAATGGCCAGAGTGAAGTTTGAGTACTTCAGGGAGAAGCTTGGTGTTCTGCAGATTGAGGTTCCTTCCAAGGGGAAGTGATGAGTCCATGAGCCTTTCTGACATGGTGAGAGGATTGGTTCCTTCCATGGTTAGATGTGAGTGCTATGCCCTTCTGACATGGTGAGACAATTGGTTCCTTCCATCATTAGATGTAAGTGTAGAGACATTCTGATGTGATTGTGGGATGTGTTCCCACATGATCAGTGTAGAGACATTCTGATGTGATTGTGGTATGTGTTCCCACATGATCACTGTAGATCCATTCTGATGTGATTGTGGGATGTGCTCCCACATGATAAGATATAAGTTCAGAGCCAATTTTATTTGATTGCAAGATGTGTTCCCACATGATTAGATGTAAGTGTAGAGCCTTTCTGACCATATGAGTTCATATGTAAGTGCAGAGCATTTATGACAATATGAGGTCGGATGTAAGTGCAAATCCTTTCTGGAAAGATGAGGTTAGATGTAAATGTAGAGCCTTTCTAACAAAATGAGGTCGGATGTAAGTGCAGAGCCTTTCTGACAAGATGAGGTCAGATGTAAGTGCAGAGCCTTTTTAACGAGATGAGGTTGGATGTAAGTGTAGATCCTTTCTTACAAAATGTGGTCAGATGTAAGTGCAGAGCATTTCTAACAAGATGAGGTTGGATGTGAGTGTTGGGCCTTTCTGATATGGGTTTTGGATGTGTTCCTCCCATGGTCATATGTGAGTGTTGGGCATGCCTTTTCTAACATGGTTCTTGGATGTGTTCCTCCCATGGTTAGATGTAAGTGATAGGCAGGAATTTCTGACATGGTTCATTCCATGGTCAGATATAAGTACTGAAGACGATGAATACCTACATGGAGTCTAGGCTGACAACCATCATGAAAAAGGGCTGGCTCTGTAGAACTTCCTATCACGAGAAGAATTGAGAGATGGAACCATTTGTTCAAGATGAAGAAAGCAGCGATGATGATCCAGACTTGATGATACAGTAATGATCCAGATCAAGTGATGATCCAGTGAGGATCCAGATCAAGTGATGATCTAGACTTAATGATCCAATGATGATCCAGATCAAGTGATGATCCAGACTTGATGATCTAGTGACGATTTAGATCAAGTGATGATCTAGAATTGATGATTCAATGATGATCCAGTGATGATCCAGATCAAGTGATGATCCAATGATAATTCAGATTAAGTGATGATCTAGACTTGATGATCCAGTAATGATCTAGATCAAGTGATGATATAGACTTGATGATCTAGCGATGATCCAGATCAAGTGATGATCTAGACTTGATGATCCAGTGATGATCCAGACTTGATGATCTAGTGATGATCCAGATCAAGTGATGATACAGACATGATGATGATCCAATGATGATCAATACTTAATGATGATCCAGTGATGATCCAAACTTGATGATGATTTAGTGATGATCTAGACTTTATGACGATGAATTGATGATGAGGACTTGATGGTGATCTAGTGATGGCACAGAGAAGAATACTTGTGCTAATAAATTGTGTCAAGAGAATACCTTCCTAGTTAAGAGGGAGTGTTGATGTATTTGTAACTTCAGAATGTATTCACTTGTATACCTTATGTATTGTACCTCGATGTTTCTATCAAGAATTATCTGTAATGTAATTGAGTCATTCCATACCTTGATGTTCGTATTGGGAGATTCAATAATGTAAACAAGTCATGTAAATTCATTGAGGTTAACCCTCCATTGTAAGTTGGGGCAATAGTCCCCAAAATTAAGTAAAGGTTTCCCCTCCTTGTTGATCAGAGGGTATAGTAACTAGAGTTGTGGGGCACTAGGGTTATTAGACTCTCCTAGAGAAGTTGTCCCTGGTAAGTAATTGTTAAGTGAGGCTGACATGTTGGAGTGAAAATAAAGTGAACAGAAGAATATAAATAGAAGTGAGGCTCTCCTCATTTCTACAAGTGACACACACTTACTCAATTGGGGTGCATGAGTGAGAGGTGTTAGAATAATCAACCCATAGCTTACCCATTTAGACATTAATTGAATTATTTCTATCTTATTAGCCTAGTTCATGTGTCCCACCTTGTGCAAGTTGTCTATTACCTATCCATAGTGGTCAAACTTGCCTTATTTGACTCATGTAGCGCATGGGAAAGCCCAAGGAATCAAATCTTCTTTATTCCTGTCCTCCTAGGCACCCTTCTACTTTTTCTACTTTATTGCCTGCTTTTTCAGTGTTTTAAGACAAAAGGAAAAGCTAGACTAGGTGAGGTTGACTAGTTTTTTGTCCTACACATCCTCCTCTATTTTCTCCATGAAAAAGCATGTATGAGCTGCCATTCCACCACTCTTTATCTTTCCTAATCCTTTTTTCCAATTCATGATCTCCATGACAGATTTGGGATCAACTTTTTACACCTATGGGGGATTTGCTTATTTTTAGTAAGCCTGCTTTATGCTAGATTCGAATTGCTCCTCATGCATTCGAATCCCTGATGTATGTTATTTATTCATAAACCTATGTTATTACAGGGTTGGCTATTGTACACTTATTTAATATAGTTTAGTGTTCAGCTCCAATTTTTAGTCTCTTTGTGAGTGATTTTGCATGATCAATTGTTAATTGTTGTGAGTAAAATTAATCTATCACCTGGTTCAATTTCCACAAGAAGAAGTGTTGGAACAAGTGATAGATAACAACTATTGGAGATCATCTTTTCTATCTTTTGATTTTACTGCTACCATTGGCGCTCATTCTATCTCTAAGGAAGTTGTGGGGTTTTCTCCTTTATGGTTTCCCCAAGGAAAATATTTGTGTCTCTTGTCTCTTGTGATTATTGTTGTGCATGTTGTTCTCTCATATAATATCCTAATATCATACTTCTTAAATGAAAAAATATAACACGTCCAAGATTTTAATATTTCATCGAAATTGAACCTAGTCCTGGAGGCTTGGATGAATTCTGCATTGAGGGGTTGTCTAGCCAATTTAAGGCCATAAGCCATAGTAAATACCTTGTGATGAAAATTGGCTAGCTGTGACCCCACACTATCATTGAAGGAATGATCCTTGGGGTTCACATGTTCCATGATCCATTTGACCACGTCATTGTAGGGGAGGCTAGCAGGTGTAGCAACAATGGACTGAAGTCCAAAATCCTTGATTCTTTGGTAGGCCAACTGGTTGTCTTGGATATCAGAAAATTTGTCATTGTCAAAAATTGCGTAAACCCTAGGCCATTCAATCTAGTAAGTATCAGTTATTCTTCCACTGGTGTCTGAGAAAACACCAAAGTTCGGGTCCTTGGTTAACATATCCTTTTGAATTCTTTTGCAGCAGGTAATTCTTGCCATTCTTGGAAATTAGAGAAAACTCTGTTTAAAAACAACATGAATCGAGAAATCAAATCTAATTCAAGATAAACTATAGTAATCAATTTGAATGAAGAAATGAATAAGACACTAACCTATAATCAAACGGGACTATGACGATGTTTCCTGGTAAAAACACAGAGAAAATTTAGGAAAAACAGTAATTCACAACAGTAAAATGGTAAATAAATCGTAAATACCAACCTATATATATATATATATTCTGGGGGTCAAATTAGGACCATGGGATTAAAATAAATGGATGGTCAAGATTAAACCTTATGGGATGTGGGATCATGACATGAGATTTAAATTTTATTAACCATCCCGTAATCCGCATTCTGCAATTGCGGGATGCGTGATGTAGGATGAAAAAAGTACCAAAGTCTTATTCAATCTCTTCCGCAATCCGCATCCCACAATTTGTAGGTTACACGTTGTAGGACCACACTAGAAAATAAATTAATCAAATTACTCCTGTAATTTGCATCCAGCAATTGTGGGTTGCAGGATGACAGACTATACTTACAAAAATTATCCCGCATTTTGCAATCCACAGACTGCAAGTTGTGGGTTGTGGGATGAAAAACGTCGCAAATAATAAACTTCAAGCTCCCGAAATCCACAAATTGCGGGTTGCAGGATGTGGGTTGCAGGATGAAATAATTTTTGTAAAATATTGTCTTCCACAACTCACCAAAAGCATGCAAATCATGCATAAATTCCAAAAATTCAACTAAGTTAAAGCAAAGAAAGCATGATAAATGTTATGTGGACCGCAAAACGACTTAAGCAATTCAGAATAGTTACCTTTGTATGTGTAATTGGGGCTCCCGTGTTTTGGATATAATGGGATTTGTTGTACCTACAAAAAATAGCGATTGGATGGGAAGAACCAATTATCTCTGTAAAACAAGAACTCTTTCGCATATAAAAAATATCAGTAACAAAAATGATAACCTGAAACTTATAGAAAATTCTTACATGAGGATGCAACCAACAAGGAGGATTATCAAAAATGATTCATACACTCCCATCCATGATTAATTTTAAGATGATGCAAATATGATTCAGGGGCATGAAGGATAGAAAGGACCTCTTACCATCAAGTAAGCATAGGCACATAGTTTAAGTTGAACTTGAAATCAAACCTAGGCATATTCTAGATTTCGAACATAAGTCACCAAGATCTTCTCTTTTTTTATTATTAGAGAATTGAAAGACTTTATCAACATAATACCACTGCTCCAATATGGTGATCAGTTCCATTCACAAACCTAATCTAGAAACTCAACAAGCCATCTTGGTAAGGAGACTTCTTTTCTTCCAGCTGTGACACCAAAAGCAACTATCATGGCCTAGGAACCATCAAATGATAATTTCAGTCCAAATTCAAATCCATGATCATGGTAGGGATGGTTTGTGATAATACCCCCATGTCCTTATGCACAATAATTGTCTTACAGAAACAACAAGGATTTATTTTCATATGGATTGGAAGAAACTACCATGGATTGGTATCCATATAACATTAGTGTTACTCATTGATGCTTTGCAGATCACAAATGGACTGACCTACGATAGGATTTTTCATATTCTAGGAACAATGAAATCCATCCTTGAGTTTCATTGTGAATACCAAGCATCTATGAACCTAATGGGATAGCTCGTGATAAGACCCCCCATCTTCCAATCGATAATATTGTTTTTGTGACTATGATAGAATCCATAATACATAAGGTTGACTAGGTTATAAAGGTATGCTATAGTGCATTAATGAGACCTGATACAAGAGGAACCAGTTACCTTCATGACCTTCACCATAGAATAAAGCATATGTAAGGATTTCAATCAGGATAGAAATGTATTAACCTGGAATCCTGCACTTATTTGAAGCCATCAACATATAAAACAAATACTGATGCATGATAGGAAAATATTGAAATTGACAACGTATTGAAGTTCAGAGTGCTGAAATATTGAGAGATACTAATTTTCCACCATTACCAAATGTGCAGGACAAAAAAAATTGCTAATATCAAGAAAACATTCAAAACAAAGAAAACAAACAAAAGAACACAATACACCTATGTACATGACTCATGAAAATTTTCAGGAAAAATACTTTTTAAGAAGGAAAACATTCACTGGGTAGGTGTCGATGACTCCCTCCAGTGTCTGTAACCGAACAATGCTAGGACCATTATTTTATGTAACAATGAAAGCTCCCAGCCAAGGGAATTGGAACTTGGTGTCTTTGTGCTACTTATCCTACCTTAATACTAAATCCTCTACTGAAAAATTTCTGTCAGAGGAGGATATCTCATCAAACCATTTTTGTACCAACTGTTGATGTTGATAGAATATGCTCTTGGCTCTTTCCCTATCTTCCTCTAACTTAAGCAGAGTATTAATCCTATGCTACAGTAGGGATGAATCATCCTATTGTATGGATTAGATAACTTTAATGAGGGGATGGTAACATTATATGGAAGGATGACTTCCTTTCCATAAACCAGACAGTAAGGGGAGTTACCAATGGATTCCTTTGGAGTGATTCATTCTTCCCAAAGAGAATTGTAGAGATGGGTATGCCAATCTTTGTGATGGGAGGCCACTGTCTTTTTATGGATGTTTATCAATATTTTGTTGGAGTATTCTACAATTACATTTCTCTAGGGGTAGTAGTTGGAAGAAAATTTAATCTTGATTCCTTTCTCAAGGGCATAGCTAGTGAGGTCAATGGATCTGAAGTATGATGCATTATGAAAAATGAGATACTCAGGAGTGTCGAACCTAGTGACTATTTTATTTTCAATAAAGCAAATCACTTGGTTCGTATTACACAGTCTAAGAGGGACTACTTCAACCCACCTGGTGAGGTAATTAGTGGTGGTCAAAATGTACTTGTGTTGTAGAGAAGACACAGGGTTGCTAGGTCTGAAAAAATCCAATCCCCATTGCTGAAATGGGAACTAGACTGCTACTGGCTCCGAAGGGAAGTTAGTTTTTTTACTTTGCCAGCACACTTATGGAAAGGCTAACATTTTCTCACATAGGCATGAGTGTCCTTGAATAAGGTAGGCCAATAATATCCTTCCCGAATGATTTTGTGAGACGTCGTCTCTCCTGAGAAATTACCACCAATAGTTCTTGCATGAAAGTGGAAAAGGATATTATTTGTTTGGTCCTTTTCTAAACACCTAAGAAAAACTCCATCATAGTTTTTTATAAATAGAACATTATCAATAAGCTGATAAGGAGTCGATTTTAACCTTAACGCTCTACAGTTTTTAGAGTCAAGGGTTTCAGGGCAAAACCAATGATTTAGAAAAAACTTGATGTGATCATAGCATTTAGATGTTGTCGTTTCAATTGCATTAACAGAACCTATAGGTATAGCTTCCTCCTGCTCCCAATTGGTTTGTTGATCTTCAGGAACATTTGATTGGGCAGAGAGTAGACACAAAACTTGTACTTTAACTATATTTGGTGGCTTGAGCTTCAAATCATCTTCCTTAGCGCCATCATCCAGTGAGCCCATTTTTCACCTAATTCCTTCTGCACAAGGACATTCCGAATGGTCACGTATGGGACAATCACCTTGGTCCTCGAATTCAACAGGTATGGCTTATAATATTTCACCGATTTATAAACCGCATAGACCAGTTTGTCGACTTCAGAATAGTTGAGCTTGGCTCCTTTAAACATTGAGATCATGAAATAAATGGGGATCTCAACGTCCTCATGATTCTTCTATGTTAGGACAACTACGTAAGATAAATCAGTAGAGAAGGTATAAAGTATAAAATCTTTGTTGAAATATGGAGCCATCAGAGCATGTGCTTCTTCTATGGATTTTTTGATTTCAACAAAGGCATTCCTCTGTTCTTCAAACCATTTAAATTGTACATCTTTTTTAACTAATTGTTTCAAGGGTTTAACAACTTGGGAAAAAATTAGTACAAATCTGTGGACAAAATTGATCTTACCCAAGAAAGACTGCATTACTTTTAAGGAACCAAGGAGGCTGATCTTTGAGATTTCTTCTGTGTGTTCTGGATCGATGACCATGCCTTCCTTAGAGAATGAAACATAATGACTTAACTTCCATAACCGTGAAGATAGAATTCTTGGGATTGAGGGAAATCCCCTATTTTTTGCCGCTTTCAAATACCTATTTCAAAGAACACAAATGTTCATGTCATTTTTTAGAATAAATTGTTACATCATCTAAATATAAAATGATAGAATTATGAATTAAGCCCCTGAAATCTATATCCATATATCTCTAGAACGTAGCTCCTGCATTTATAAGCCCAAATCACATTCACCTGTAGGCAAATGTTCCCCAATGGGGTTCAAAAGGTTGTTTTAAGCTCATCGTCAGGGGAAACTAGGATTTGGTTGTACCCTGAGAAGCCATCAAGGAGAGAGAACATTTTGGATCTAGCTACCTTCTGTAAAATCTACTCCATGGGAGGAACCAGATAATTGTCCTTCTGAGAAGCTCTATTCATGTTTCTAAAGTCAACACAGACCCTGATTTCCACATTCTTCTTTCGAATGGGTACTAAGTTGGAAATTCACTACGTGTGTCTAACAGGGAATATGATTCTTACCGCCACTAGCTTATCGAGTTCTTTCTTGATAGAAGGTTCCAAGCTTGAATGCATCCTACTCATCTTCTATTGATACCTCTTCACTTCATGTTTCATCAGGATATAGTGGTGCATGATGCTAGTATCAAACGTTCTAAGTTCATTATACGTCCAGGAAAAGATGTATTTGAATTCCTTGGATAACTTGATAAATATTCTCCTTTCTTCATCGGAACAATGAATTCCAAGTTTGTTAAAGTGAGGATTTTTTTCAGTTCCCAGATTGACAACTATATAATTGAGGGTTGAGCTCTCGGTCTTATAGTTGGATGTTTGCCTCAACTTGTCTTATATATCATGAAACGTTTCTAAGTTAATGATGGACTTGGGAATGATATTGGAAGGGTTAGACAAGGATTTTTCATGATCAACCTCATCAATAGCCATGCCTTGAAAGGTGTCTTGGGATGAAACAAAATCTAGTATCTATTGGTCATCGTCGAAACACTTTACAACTCGTGACATTGTTAGGAATGGAAGGCCTGTACATCAAATCAATTGAAAATGTTTGTGGACAAAAACCTTTGGGAGGGATTATCCTACATACAGTATTAGCTATTAGATCAACATTGAAATTATGTGATCTAGGGACAAACTTGATATTGAATGCTAGAAAAGAGTTAGTCAAGTCTCTAATAAACCTTTGATAATTGATTAAACATGGATACATGAAATGTATTTGGTTTCTTACCTGCTTTACTACAATCTCATAGTCTCCTACTCATTCAATCACCTTTGCACCCATGTCAATGGCTCTTTCGAGTCCTTGGATGAGTACTTCATACTCAGCTACATTGTTAGTGCATTCAAACTCTGGTGTGCACACGATCATTGTCTTGGTCCCTTTTGGATCAATGAGGACACATCGTGCACCTGCTCCATCTTTAGACCTGGAGCCATCAAAGAATAAAGCCCAAAAAGAAGGGTCAATTCTAAAATTAGTATTTACATTATAAACATTATGTACAATAGTACTAGAGAATGGTACAAAAGTAAGATGAGTAATTTAGGACTGTTTCTGTACATTCTCCACTAGTGAAATATCAGTAGGAAGATCTCCAAAGAATGTATCGAATGTAAAATGTTCAATTTGAGCACTAAAATAGGAGATAGATTCATTGGAGTCATCAATATTGGTCACCGTTTGTTTCATAAACGGTTCCTTGTTAACCTTAAGTTTGTTGGGATGTCCATTTAGGGGTAACCACAAGTGACACCAATCGATAGCAAAGTAACCTTTCAGCTTTTTCGACAAATCTCTGCTTAACCAGATACCCTAAGTTTTTGGGATGTCTGCGACTACGATGTCAATGGTCTGATGAAATCTAGGATATGCATACAATCTTAGAAAAACATTTCTTAGCCTTCCTACAAACCTTAGACCTGTCCAACTGGACAATTTGGATAGGGCATGTAATGTCCCCAAAAATTGAAAAAAAAATTATAGGCAAGTGAAAAACTACCCAAAGGGGATCATTATTACTCATGTGGAGTTACATTCTCTACTTAAACTTTTGATCTCTTCAGAAACTTCTCATACTGTCTTATTAATCTCTTATCCATCCAGTGGGTATTTGTTCATTTACTTCTTATGTCTTAATTATGTTATTTACACTATTTGTACATCTTAGCTATTACTGTCGGTGGATTAATGAATTGTATAGTTCATTGTTTTACTCCTACACATTTGTACTTTGTTTAATAAAAACTAAATTAACTTTGTTGATGGGAATAAAGTGGTGGAGTGGCGGGAATAGTTCTCCCATGATGATCTGAGAGATAAGGTGTTACTTGGCTACGCTGGCTTACTTAGTTCAATCGAACTAAGGCACCTTTCTCTTTTACTTATGCAGCTCTTTTTTCACGATGGAATCGAATGTAAAGTGTGTTGAAATCCTTGGTCATTGATAACCAACTGCTAATTATTACGTTTCCTATCGACTTGGTTTTAAAACTTGGTAAGTGTCATTATCATCAATTTAGCTATTTTGGATAAATTTCATATACATTAATTATTATTCATTATGGTTTTAAATTCATTATCATGTATGCCATTAATATCTTTTTCGTGCTATATATATTTTTAATATGCTCTTTAACACATCTTATGTTCTTCTATTGGCAGGTTATTAAAGCTTTGAGAGCAGAGCTTTGGAATTGATAGTCCGAGAGATTATCATGGCATACTTTGTATGCCATGGGGATTAAGCCTAAACATCTTGTTACTATGGTATTAAAACCCTAAGCTCTAAACCTATGGACTAAACATTATCTACATTCCTAAGCAAGGGTCTTAGACTTTGGACTAGCGCAACCTATGACTAAGTATTATTTGAAATACTATCATAGTGCAAGATTTGTATTATGTTAACATTGATGTTTAAAGTTTGGGGTGACATGATATATGGTATAAACCATACGTTCTAGGTTTTAAGCGTTGGTATGGAGGGTGGTAATAATCGATACCTTGAAACAAGGCATGACTATGGAAGTGCGTTTGATAAAACATTAATGGACTCCATCCTAGTGCATTTAATTCTCATTGAAAAATGTGACAGCCTTCCCCTTAGTCTTGGCTCACGATGGATGTGCATTGCATTGTCATTTGGGGTTTCATTGTTTTGGGTCTGTGCAAAGGTATGGCCATGGAGGTGACCTCCAACTTGTGAGGTATTCCCACATGAATTTATAATTCTGAACATTAGTTTGGTTTACAGTTTGTAAGGATGGAATACTCCTTATCCCCATTTGGTTGTTGCTTGTAGGTTCCAAAAGGAATGGAGGAGCAGAGTGGCTACGACACAATTGGCTCCAAGAATTGCATTCATGGCCATGGTAAGCCTGCTAATTCAAGCTTATGCCTTTCACCCTTCATTCCTATGGCAGAGCTACATTTCGACTGGTTGTTTGGTTGGGGCTTGATGCTGTAGAGAAATCAATTTCGCCTTCGGGCTTTGAATACCGACTTGGTTATTTTTAAAATGGAGGCGTTATGCCATCAATCATTTCTTAGGCCATTCAGCTCTGTGTAATTTTATTTCAGTTATGTAGATCATTAATGTTTTGGTTTTGGGATTTTATATCCATGGGCAGCATCATTGCATGCAATGGTTCCATAGCCCATTGGCACGCTTGTGTAAAACCTTGTTCTCAACCTTTAATGGCGACTAGGTACAGAAATTGGGATCTCTGTATAAATAAATATATGTATTGGTTTTTATAACATGTAATGGTTAACTTGATACATTATGTATGCGATTTCCTCTTGCGTTTTTATTTAGCTTTGTATTTAAATGGGGTTGGTATTTTGAAAACATAGGTATACGCCTTATCGGATGCTATATGTGTAAATTCCATTGATTAGTTTGGTTAATGTAATATTTCAGCAGCGTGGGTAAATATCATGTCATAAATGGCATTAGCCTTCCCACAGTGCTGCGATAGCTTTGTTGTTTATTTTATTACGGTTATTTGGTTCTTATGTAAATTGGGAAGTGGAAAAACCATGGGTTGGGAACCTTGGTGGCCAACCCTTACAATAGGGTTATATTTATTGGGCTATGTATTAAAATGTTTAGTGGCTGAGGCCGTACTATAGCTAGAGTCTTACGACCTCTCTGCTAGTGTAGGCATTTTAATTATATGGAAAAATGGTGTGAATCGCGGCCTGTGTAGTGATATAAACAATGCGTTTATAACAAGGATTTATTCTTGCTCGAATCGTTGTTTAAAAGGCATTTGATGTGTTGGTAAAACACATCCTGAATGCTTAGAGTATATCGTGGCCTCTGATTGGGTATACAACCTTCATCAATTGGATCAGGGTGATTTCCAGCTATGAAATATTTTATAAGAAATAATAGAAAAGGTAATAGGTATTTACTCTATGAATTTTGTTATGCATTTTGATTATGGTGATGAATTATGTTAAGGTTATTATTTTGGATTTTAATGTTGTTTATGAATTTAAGTTGTAACTCGTGATGGTCGATACCAAGACCTCTCTTTAAAAATCTAGAGTTAGATGATTTGTTACTTGGTAAAAGTTTAGATGGATGTTATGATGGATATTATATGGGACCTTTAAATATATAATACATGTGATTTATGGTATTTTAATATAGATGTTACAACTGTAGATTTTAGGGAAGATTCTTGATAAGGACCACATGGATGGTCACGATATCCCTCTGATTAAATTTAATGTTTGATTCAGTTATGTAAAGTATTTTGGGTTTATATGATTATATGAAGCAGACATTGGAAGGTATTTGATAACTTGTTTAGCTTACTTAATATATGAACTTGGTTCCTAGTATATCTAATTTAAAATATTAACATGTATAGTTTAGGATAAATAATATTTTAATTAATTATTACTGAACTAGTTTATTTAAACTTCTAGGGAAAGTCTCTGCTGACAAATGAAATATGGTCAGCAGAGTATTTAAATATAGAGAACATAGTATAAACATAATACTAAAATCAAAACCTAGTTAATACAGTAACATTTATGAAGGATACTGCCTTGAACATAAACAACATATAATAACACTTCTCTAGCATAAGATTAGTGAAATTGTAATTACAAACCCTAGCAATTTGTTAATCATAAAACTTAACCCTAAGGATTATAAATTACATTGCAGCCATTACTTAATAGAAACAGTAATAAATATTTAGGAAATAAAATAGAATAGGCTTTCCAAGGTTTCATACCTGAATTTAAAGCTTTTTCAATGGCTGCACCTACACACTTAAATAACCAACATTAACAATTCAGTGCAGATATGACCTCTTTTTAATGACCAAATCACTTGGGAACGACCACGTTCCACCCAACCATGAATCAGAACCATTCCTGGTTTAAATATGGATCCCTCCAAGCTGGACTCCAACATGCAAGAAGCTTAGAGCTCCTAAGGTAGGGTTTCCTATCTGGTAAACAGTTCTGAATCAATCCTCCTTTAATTGCAGGAGCAGTTCTCCAAGAAAACACTTGAGAGCAAAAATAGGTAGAATAATAATTCTCCTAGATAAAAATCAGAACCCCAAGCCTTTGCTTGGCTTGAGTCTTTATAGGTAGACTTTTAAGTCAAAGGGGCAGTTAAATCAAGAAATCATTGATTTCTTGATTTAACCCTTTTAAATTTACTATGGTAATTTTCAATTCTTAACCTAGGAACTTTAAACTAGTTCCTGGTAAATCTTTCATATATATTTCACTATTTATAGACCCTTTAATAATAAATAGTAATTGGTGGGGCTTCTCTTCTTTCTTAATTAAATTATATAATTAATTATAATTAACTCTTTATACATACTATGTATAAATTACATAGTATTAAAATACTTGTTAGCATTTGTCTTCGGGCATCATGTGTCATGATCCCTAGGCTTAATGACACTTCTTCATGAAGGTCAAGTAGATCTATGGCTTAGGTCTACTAGGCTAGGAAACTCTAAACATCCTTGCATGTTGGATTTCCCTTGTATAACATGGTAGCTCTTCAGTACTTTGATGAGAATACAAAAATTCAAAATTTCATTTAATCACTTATAAATAAGTATGATGTTGATCAATATTTTTCTCGAGCTGTTTTCTCTTGGAAATTATTAAATTATTTTCAGTAACCCTTAGGGCTTATCAGAGCCCATACTCAATGCTTATAGCAAGGAGTTACAAACATAGTGCAATTCCAGAGCTTTATCTCAACACTAAATGCTAGGATGTGCTTGTACGATACACCTAGGGATACAATGGCCAAATATTTGATGCTTCAGAGCTTATGCTCAACATCAACATGGAATTCTCCAGAGCTTATGCCCAACATTTCCAATTATATTTTCATGTATTCCAGAGCTTAATGCTCAACACAAATGTAAGTACCCATGTTCTCCAGAGCGTCTCACTCAACACAAAACATCTCATCGATCATGTGCTTTAGGGTCCATGCCCAACACAAAAAATTTCATCAATCATGTGCTTCAGGGTCCATGCCCAACACAAAAAATATATATATCATCAACAATTGGCTTATGACCAATATACAAAACAAATTATCATGTTCATATGCAGTGGGGTATTTGACCCAATATAAAATAAAAAATCATTATAATCGTCATGATCAATAGGCTCATGCCTATAAATAGTAGGTCCAAAATTCAGGACATTACATCCCTCCCCGCTTAGTACAACACTGTCCCTGGTGTTCTAGGGACTCTGAATGATATCATGAAATAAGGCCGGGTAATCCTTTCTCATGGTGGCCTCATTCTCCCAGGTATCCTGATCTACCTCAAAGTGCTTCCACTGCACTTTCAATTGGACTACAGTGCATTTCCAAAGATGCACTTCTCTCTTGTAAAATATATGCAAAGGCTAAGGGGAAAATCCCCCCTCAGGTTCCACCTGTAATGAGGACCAATCAATGACATGCTTACTGTCATAAACATATTTCTTTAATAAATATGCATGGAAAAAATTATGAACTCTTACGTGCGCAGGTAATGCTAATTCATATGCCACTGGTCCTTTCTTGGCCAAAATTTCAAAAGGTCCACAAAATCTAGGTGCTAACTTACCACACCTACCGAAGCTCAACGAGCTCCATTTTACTTTCACTTTCATGTAGACATTCTCACCTACTTTATAGTATTTATCTTTTATTTTCTTATCTGCATAACTTTTATGACGGTATTTTTCCTCTTTAAGGTTTCCCTGGACCTTGGTAACTAACTGTTCCAAGTCCAATAATAGGTCAGGCCCTAACATGAGCCAATCCACTGAACTTTCCAAAGTAATTGGGATCCTACACTTCTGTCCATAGAGTACCTCGAAGGGACTCATCTTGGCGGAAGCCTAATACCTGTTGTTATATGCAAACTATGCAAGGTGCAAATAATCCCCCCACTTGGTGGGGTTGTTCATGACATACATTGGAAGCATGTATTCAAGAATTTTGTTTACTCTTTCAATCTGCCCATCCATCTGTGGGTGATAAGTAGTGGTAAAGTTCAGCTGCATCTCTATCTAAAGAATAAATATCTCCAAAAGTTTCCTGTAAACTTCACATCTCGATCTGAGATAATTGCTCCGGGTATCCCATGCAATCTGAATATGTCTTTTAGGAAGATATCAACAATGTTCACGACCTTGTAGGTCGATTTCACGGGGATGAAGTGTGTTTCCTTTGAAAGCTTGTCAATGACTATGAAGATGGAATCATTTTTCTTCTTGATTTTTGGTAAGCCAGTAATAAAATCCATATTGATAACCTCCCACTTCCATTCCGAAATGGGCAATGGCTGTAGCAATCCTGAAGGATGCTGGTGCTCAGCTTTAACTAGTTCGAATTCTTGACATTTCTCAATAAACATTGCAATGTCGTCCTTTAACTTGGGCTAGAATAAGTGTCTCTTGATGGTGGATATCATCTTTTGATATCCTGGGTACCCCAAGTAGGGTTCCCTATGAAATTATGTGAGGATAATGGACCGAATTTCCCCTCCACCTGGAACATACAATCTATCCTTGGACCATAGTAGTCTGGAGCCATCCACCTTGTATTCCTTCTATTGTTGAAACAAATGGTCCTCCTGGACCTTCTTGAGGATTTCCATATAGAACGGGTCAACCTTGTTGGTTGTTCTAATCTTCTCATACAAATATGCATTAGTTTGACTCATGGTCACCTTATATATTAGTTGATTTTGTCGACTCAAAGCATTGGCAACATTGTTCTCTTTTCCCTTAATATGCTTTAGTTCAAAGTGATACTCACTTAGGAAATCCAACCATCTGGCTTGCCTTGCATTCATATTGGGTTGATCGAATAAATATTTTAGACTCATATTGTCAGTCTTTAGAAGGAACTTCCTTCCAATGAGGTAGTGCCTCCACATCTTCAGAGCATGGATAATGGTCACTAGCTCAAGATCGTGCGTGGGATAATTCTTCTCATGCTCTTTTAATTTTCGTGATTCATAACATATCACATGATTGTTTTGCAAAAGGACTCCTCCAAGTCCTTTCTTGCTTGCATTCGTGCATACAATGAAATCCCCATCAGGATCCCCAATCTACAACACTGGTGCAGTCATCAAAAGCTGCTTAAGCTTCTAAAAACTTTCTTCACACATGTTAGTCCATAAGAACTTGTTTGCTTTCTTCTGCAAAGCCATCATGGGGCAAGCAATTCTCAATAAGTTCTCAATGAACTTTCAATAAGATTCGGCTAATCCCAAGAATGACCTAATGTCAGTGACACTAGTTGGGGTAGGCCAATCCTTTATGCCTCGAATCATTTTCAGGTCTACAACTATTCTTCGCTAAGATATGATGTGACCTAGGTATTATATTTGTGGTTTGTAAAAATCACATTTACTAAACTTAGCGTAGAGCTGGTGTTCTCTCAACACTCGAAGTAATATGTGAAGGTGTTCTTCATGTTCCTTTTTATTCTTGGAATAAACTAGAATGTCATCAATGAATACTAGTACAAACTTATCCAGATATTTACTGAATATGTTGTTCATCATACACATAAATTTTGTGGGTGCATTGGTCAACCCAAGCGGAATCACTACAAAATCGTAGTGCTCGTACCTCGTACGAAAGGTGGTCTTGGGAATATCTTCGTCTCAGATCTGTACCTGATGGTACCTGGATCACAGGTCAATCTTTGAAAATATTTTGGATCCTCCCACCTGGTCGAACAAATCATCGATCCTAGGAAGCAGGCATCGGTTCTTTATAGTAATTTTGTTCAACTAACAGTAATCAATACACATCCGCATCGTACCGTCCTTCTTCTTTATGAAAAAAATTGGTGCACCCCAAGAGGACATACTGGGTTGGATATACCCTTTCTCTATTAAATCCTGCAACTATAGTTTGAGTTCCACCAATTCTAGTGCACTCATGCGATAAGGGTCTTTGGAGGCTGGAACTGATCCTAGGGTCAGTTCGATGGAAAAGTCTAGGTTTCATTTCGGAGGTAATCTAGGGATTTCCTCGGGAAACACGTCCTTGAATTATTCAAGAATGGGGAAGTCTTATATGCGTTGTTCTCTATAAGAATCTATGTCTCGAATGTTTACCGCAAAAAACTTGCAGCCCTTCCTAACACACTTCTTTTTTTGTAAGGCAAAGATTTGTCTTACAGAAACTTTCTTTAGGATGCCTTGAACCTTCACTTGGTTCCCTTGGCTATTAGTACATAAGATATACTTGTGTAGACAATCGAGCATGACATGGTGATGTTCCAACCAATCCATGCCAATAAGAATATAGTACGATCCTAAAGGTAGGATGTTTAGGTTTACCTTGGTAAGGAAACCATTCAGGTCTACTTCACAAGGCTTTAACAACTTTTGAAACCTTTTATTTCGTATCGGTGGCTAACTATACTAGCCAAGGTTTATCATGCTTTACTTTTCCTAACTTGCATAAATCAACAACCTTAGGTGCAACATAGCTCTGCCAAGCGCCGAGATTAATAAGTATTGAAAGAGAGGTGTTCAAGATCTTACCTTCAATCTCAACCATTGTAGCTTGATGGTCCACCTTTCAGCCATCTAATACTACATAGATTCACAAGTTTCTCGCTATATCCTCAATGGTAGGTTCTTCTTACAGTTTATGCGAGACTCCATTGTTCTTGTTCTTGCAATCTCGGGCATAATGTGGCCCGTTGCACTTCCAACACTTGATCGCTAAAGGGGTAGCATTGGCTCCACTTGTCACTTGCTTATCCCCATTAGGAGCTGGTACATAAGGCTTCATACTAGTTTTGTTGAAGTTCTTGTTCTCTTGAAAGATATTATTGTTCTTTCTATAAGGCTTCGGGTTTGACCTAGGCCTGCGATTATCAAAAATGTTTCTAGACTTTTCTCGATTTTGATTCTGGTTTTCTTACCATAACTTCCCATTCTCATAGCAAAAGTAGGCCTTGTGTAGTGAAATATCCAGTGTCTTTGGCATGTCAAATTCTATCTTGTCCCAAAAACTGGGAGGAAGACATCCTAGGAACTACTAGATCGTCACCTTCTCTTCTTTGATATACGGTACATAATGCAGCAGATTTATAAATTTGTTTATAAATGCATCGATAGTCATGGAACCCATGTGCAGTTCATGGAACTCTTTTACCTTCTGGTCAAATAACCTTTCTGACATGTATTTTTCTTGGAAAATATTTCGAAAATTTTCCCATCTTTTTTCTCCCAGCTCATCTTTCTTGGTGTGCTTTAAATCTTGCCACCATCTTCCTGCCTTACCATTCAGGTTGTAGATGGAAAGACTAGCCTACGTCACACTTGAATAGGTATGAACCTGGAAATACTTACTCATTTCCAACAACCATTCTTTAGCCTTTTCTCCCATATTTACTTCACCTTCAAAGTTCGGGGCTCTTATTTTTCGAAACTCCCCCTGAAGAATGTCATCACTTCTTTGCCTCTTTCTCCGTGGAGAAAGTGAGTCATCACTAGCAGGACTGTGATGATCTCCTTCAGTTGCCTCAGGTGTATCTTCTTTTTCTGCTTCTCTTGGGCTACTGGCCCACTCATGGTATAGTTCTCTTTTGGATCTATTGGTGGACTGGGTAGATTTACCTTGTGGGATCCCTCCCGTCATGTTACACAATAATGCTTCGTTTATAGCTTGCTATTCCTTTCTTTCATTTAGACTGTCTTCTCTGAAACTTTTCAGTTTAGCTTGAAGATTGTGCAAAGTTTTCATCACATCAAAGTTTAGCTCGAACACCAAGTTCACTTCTAGAATGGGGGTTGTCATTTCTTCCTGTTGACTCTTTTCTTCCTCAGTGTTCATAAACTGAACAGCGGTATAAATTTTTTCCTATAACACAAAAAAATTTAGCAGCAGCAAAAATTTCTGTTAGTAACAAAAATTACTTATCATACTTTATTTTTCTTTGCGTGAATGCC
Organism: Pseudotsuga menziesii; assembly: GCA_001517045.1. Taxonomy (NCBI): domain Eukaryota; kingdom Viridiplantae; phylum Streptophyta; class Pinopsida; order Pinales; family Pinaceae; genus Pseudotsuga; species Pseudotsuga menziesii. The sequence goes on from LPNX010693373.1 coordinate 157,626, forward strand.
TAGTGCGCCCATAAGTCTATCGGTATTTAAACTAGGCTCCGATACCACTTGTAATGTTCCCAAAAATTGAAAAAAATAATTATATACTAGTGAAAAACTACCCAAAGGGGATCATTATTACTCATGCGTAATTAGATGTGCTGCTTAAACTTTTGATCTCTTCAGAAACTGCTCATACTGTATTATTAATCACTTATCCATTTAGTGGTTATTTGTTCATTTAATTCTTATGTCTTAATTCTGTTATTTAAACTATTTGTACATCTAGTTATTACTTTTGGTGGATTAATGAATTGTATAGCTCATTTTTTTACTCCTACACCTGTGTACTTTGTTTATTTAATGAAAACTAACTTAACTTTGTTGATGGGAATAAAGTGGTGGAGTGGCGCGACTAGTTCTCCCATGACGATCTGAGAGGTAAGCTATTACTTGGTTACGCAGGATTACTTTGTTCAATCGAACTAAGGCACTTTTCTCTTTTACTTATATTGTTCATTTATTGCGATGGGATTGGATGTAAAGTTTGTTGACAACCTTGGTCGTCAATAACCTGCTGCTAATTATTACGTTGCCTATTGAATTGGTTTTACAACTTGGTAAGTTTCGTTATCGTCAATTTAGCTATTTTGGCTAAATTTCCTGTACATTAATTATTCTTCATTATGGTTTTAAATTCATTATCCTGTATGCCATTTATATATTTTTCATGCTATGTATATTTTTAATATACTCTTTAACATCTCTTATGCTCTTCTATTGGCAGGTTGTTAAAGGTTTGAGAGCAGAGCTTTGGAATTGATAGTCCGAGCGATTATCATGGCATACTTTGTATGCCATGGGACTTAAGCCTAAACATCTTGTTACTATGGTATTAAAACCCTAAGCTCTAAACCTATGGACTAAACATTATCTACATTCCTAAGAAAGGGTCTTAGACTTTGGACTAGCGCAACCTATGACTAAGTATTATTTGAAATACTATCATAGTGCAAGCTTTGTATTATGTTAAATTTGATGTTTAACATTTGGGGTGACATGATATATGGTCTAAACCTTACGTTCCAGAGTTTAATCGATTGTATGGAGGGTGCTAATAATCAATACCTTGCAACAAGGCATGATTATGGAAGTGGGTTTGATAAAATGTTAATGGACTCCAGCCTGGTGCATTTAATGCTTGTTGAAAAATGTGACAGCCTTCCCCTTAAGCTTGGCTAACGATGGATGTGCATTGCATTGTCATTTGGGGTTTCATTTGTTTGTCTCTCCGTAGAGGTATGGCCATGGAGGCAACCTCCATATTGTGAGGTACGCCCACATGAATTTATAAGCCTGCACATTAGTTTGGTTTACAGTTTGAAAGGATGGCATACTCCTCATCCGCATTTGGTTGTTGCTTGTAGGTGCTAGAATGAATGGAGGAGCAACATGGCTACGACATTGTTGGCTCCAAGCATTGCATTCATGGCCATGGTAATCCTGCAAATTCAAGCTTATGATTGTAACCCTTCAATCATGTGGTAGAGCTACGTTTCGACTGGTTATTTGGTTGGGGTCTGATGGTATAGTGAAATCGATTTCTCCTTCAGGATTTGAATACAAAATTGGTTATTTTTAAAATGGAGGCATTATGCCATGAATCATTTCTTAGGCCATTCAGCTCTGTTTAATTTTATTTCAGTTATATAAATCATTAATGTTTTGGTTTAGGGATTTTATAGCCATTGGCTGCACCATTGCAAGCAATGGTGCGATAGCCCATTGGAACGCTTGTGTAAAAGCTTGTTCTTGGCCTTTAATGGCGACTGTGTATAGAAATTAGGATCTCTGTATAAACAAATATTTGTATTGGTTTTTATAACATGTAATGGTTAACTTGATACATTGTGTATGTGATTTCCTCCCGTGTTTTTATTTAGCTCTATATTTAAATGGGGTTGGGGTTTTGAAAACAGAGGCGCATGCCTTATCAGATGATCTGTGTGTAAATTCCATTGATTAATTTGGTTAATGTAATATTTTGACAACGTGGGTAAAGGTCATGTCATAAATGGCATGAGCCTTCCCACAGTGCTGCGATAGCTTTGTAGTTTATTTGATTACGATTATTTGGTTATTATGTAAATTGGGCTATGGAAAAACCATGGGTTGGGAACCTAGTTGACAATGCTTACAGTAGGGTTATATTTATTGGACTGTGTATTAAAATGTTTAGTGGCTGAGGCCGTGCTGTAGCTAGAGTCTTACGACCTCTCTGCTACCGTAGGCATTTTAATTATATGGAAAAATGGTGTGAATCGTGGCCTATGTAGTGATATAAACAATGGGTTTATAACAAGGATTGATTCTTTCTCGAATCATTATTTAAAAGGCATTCGACGTGTTGGTAAAACATAGCCTGAATGCTTAGAGTATATCGTGGCCTATGACTGGGTATACAACCTTCATCAATTGGGTCAGGGAGATTTCAAGCTATGAAATATTTTATAAGAAATAATAGAAAAGGTAATAGGTATTTACTCTATGGATTTTGTTATGCATTTTGATTATGGTGATGAATTATGTTAAGGTTATTATTGTGGATTTTAATGTTGTTTATGAATTTAAGTTGTCAACTGTGAGCGTCGATACCACGACCTTTATTTAAAAATACAGAGTTAGATGATTTGTTATTTGGTAAAAGTTTAGGTGGATGTTATGATGGATATTATATGCAACCTTTAAAGATATAATACATGTGATTTATGGTATTTTAATATAGATGTTAAGACTATAGATTTTAGGGAAGATTCTTGATAAGGACCACATGAATGGTAACGATATCCCTCTAATTAAATTTAATGTTTGATTCAGTTCTGTAAAGTATTTTGGGTTTATATGATTAAATGAAGCAAACCTTGGAAGGTCTTTGATAACTTGTTTAGCTTACTTAATATATGAACTTGGTTCTTAGTATATCTAGTTTAAAATTTAAACATGTATAGTTTAGCGTAGATAATATTTTAATTGATTATTACTGAACTAGTTTATTTAAACTTCTAGGGCAAGCCTCTACTTACAAATGAAATATGTCAGCAGAGTATTTAAATACAGAGAATACAGTATAAACATAATACTAAAATCAACATCTAGTTAATACAGTAACATTTATGAAAGATACCACCCTAAACATAAACAACATATAATAACACTTCTCCAACATAAGATTAGTAAAATTGTAATTACAAACCCTAGAAATTTGTTAATCATAAAACTTAACCCTTAGGATTAGAAATTAAATTTCAGCCATTACTTAATAGAAACAGTAATAAATATTTAGGAAATAAAATAAAATAGGCTTTCTAGGGTTTCATACCTGAATTTGAAGCTTTGTCAATGGTTGCACCTGCACACTTAAATAACCAGCATTAACAATTCAATGTAGATATGATCTCTGTTTGATGACCAAATCACTTGGGAACTACCATGTTCCACCCAACCATGACCCACAACTGTTACTGGTTTAAATCCGGATCCCCCCGAGCTGGACTCCAACATGCAAGAAGCTTAGAGCTCCTAAGGTAGGGTTTCCTATCTGGTAAACAATTCTGAATCAATCCTCCTTCAGTTGCAGTAGCAATTCTCCAAGAAAACACTTGAGAGAAAAAATAGGCAGAATAATAATTCTCCTAGATAAAAATCAGAACCCCAAGCCTTTGCTTGGCTTAAGTCTTTATAGGCAGACTTTTAAGTCAAAGGGGCAGTTAAATCAAGAAATCCTTGATTTCTTGATTTAACCCTTTTAAATTTACTGGAGTAATTTTCAATTCTTAACCTCGGAACTTTAAATTAGTTCCTAGTAAATCTTTCATAGATATTTCACTATTTATAAATCCTTTAATAATAAATAGTAATTGGTGGGGATTCTCTTCTTTCTTTATTAAATTATATAATTAATTATAATTAATTATTTATACATACTATGTATAAAGTACATAGTATTAAAATACTTGTTAGCATTTTTCTTTGGGATTCATGTGTCGCGATCCCTAGACTTAACGACACTTATTCATGAAGGTCAAGTAGATAGATGACTTAGGTCTACTAGGCTAGGAAACTCTAAACATCCTTGCATGTTCAATTTCCCTCGTATAACATGGTAGCTCTTTAGTAATTTGATGAGAATATAGAAATTTGAAATTTCATTTAATCACTTATAAATAAGTATGATGATGATCAATATTTTTCTTGAGTCATTTTCACTCGGAATTTATTAAGTTATTTTCAGTAACCCCTAGCGCTTACCAGAGCCCATACTCAATGCTTATAGTAGGGAGTTATACACATAGTGCAATTCTAGAGCTTTCACTCAACACTAAATGCTAGGATGTACTTGTACGATACACCAAGGGATAGAATGGCCAAAGATCGGATTCTCCAGAGCTTATGCTCAGCGTCAACATGGAATGCTCCAATGCTTATTCCCAACATTTCCAATTATATTTTCATGTGTTCCAAAGCTTTATTCTTAACACAAATGTAAGTACCCATGTGCTCCAGAGCCTCTCGCTCAACACAAAAAATCTCATTGATCATGTGCTTCGGGGTCAATTCCCAACACAAAACATTTAATCAATCATGTGCTTCATGGTCCACGCCCAACAAAAAAAATATATATCTCATCAACAATTGGATTAATCCCAATATACAAAACAAATAATCATGTTCATATGCAATGGGGTCTTTGAACCAATATAAAATAAAACATCAATATAATCATCATGATTAATAGGCTCATGCCTATAAATGGTAGGTCCAAAATTCGATACATTACAGGGCAAGGTTCCCAAGTAGCATTCAATGCTTTAAAAATAGAAAGAGGTATCACATTAGATAAGGTGCTTGAATCTATCATGTAGTTGTGTACATTCCTATTGAAGATCACAATAGTAAGTAAGTAAGGAGGGATTCCCTTACTTCCAGGATTCTGATTGTTTGGTCTAGGAGAAGAGTCAAGTGTATTATTTTGAGTTTGCCTAGGTTGTTTATTATCATGCTTTTAGGTAGGGAATCTCTTATGGAAGGGATTTTGAGAAGATTAAATAACAATATATTGGATTTGACTCCTTTTAGATCCTCATCCAAACTGTACTCAGGCTTAGGAATGACAGTGTCTTTCTGCATTTTGGATTTACCTTTGTTGGGAGCCAATGTCGTAGGTGATGGTTACTATGCGGGTGGCCCTTTAGATATGGTGTTACGAGTATGTTGTAGGTTTAATACTGCGTCAGTTTATTCCTCTTCTTCTTTGGAAAAGAAGCTTCCAATGCTAACTTGCTGGTCATCTTCCTCTTTTTCTTTAGGGGGTTGTGAATCCTGATTTGATCAGTCTTCAGAGGATTGAAGGGTGTCTTGTGTTCCTACAGCCAAGGATTTCAAAATAGAAAATATTTCTTCTGAAGTGAATCTCTCACTGGGATTGGGAGGTAGTGTATTTTTACGAGGTTTGTTGGGTCTTCTGAAAGGTGGCCTTGCAAACCCCCTATTATTAGCTTGATTTTTGTTATATTCTTCAGATCCACCACCTCATTAGACATTTTCTGTAGGATCTTCTTCATGTCATTCATATTGAAAGGATATTGACTTGTGGCAGTGGGTTTAGGGAAGTTGTCAACTTTCTTGCGAGAAGTATATGCTTGTTTAGATGATGTGTCAGGGTTGTCCTTAAGGAAGAACATGTATTTTTTTACTTGAATGGCTTCACAGAAATCCTCCTGCAGGGTTTCCTTACGATCCATTTTTACCCACATGGATATCTGACTTGAAAGACCCTTAATATAGTAAGATACCAATAATTTTTCAATAGGTAGGACTGTCACATACCCCAAATTTGAAAAACATTTTATGTTTTAGGAGACCTTATGTTATAATTTTATTTTAAAGTTTGTAATTAATGACCAAGTGGGGTCAAGAATAATTGCATGTAATTGTTGAATATTTTATTATTAATAAATTTAAGATGAGACAATAGCTTAAGGAGGCTGTTAAATGAGTGTTTTACTGGCCACTTGGTGGAATAGGCTGGGTTGAGAGCAGATTGACCCTAGGAAACATCCTAAAACTAATTCTAGTTGTTGCAGGAGGCAACTTCCCTATTTTTGTGGTCATGTTCCCTAAGAAAGTGGAACAAGAGCAGGTGGATCATTAAGTGAAAACTAACCCAAAAGACCTAGGCATGCTAATAAAACTTCCCATTGAATTCAGCTGAGGCTGCTCATTCTTTACTTGTGAAATTTCTGAGTGAAATTAGTGCACAAGAAATTCTATGGAGGGGACTAGCAGAAGCTTTTGAGTTAAAAGTGATGAATTTTTGAACAAGTGCAGTTGATTTAAGATGAGTTCATACTACTACATGCAAAACATATTACTATTTATTATTCAGTAGAGTTGCATAGGTTTTCTAAACCAGTTCTCTGACCTAGTGCTTTCAACCAGGTTGACCAGAAGACAGGCTCGGGGGTCCTAAGATTTGCATTTCATCTATCTTCACGAGTTGGTTGGGAGAATAATGGTCCTTAATTTGTTGTATCCTCTGCTACATTTCCAGGTTCTACATGTTTTTCTAAATTATTTATGCAAGCTTAAGAACAAGAAGGGATGAATTTAGTAGATAATATGTTTATCTGTTTGCTTCATCTGTTATTTGAATTATTTGGAGGAAATCTATTACTCTGAAAAGGTAGATGAATTCTGGATTAGAGTAAATGATTAGAGTAATTTCAAATTTACTAATGGATAAATTACCTAACTATATTTTTCCACAGCTTCAAGAAGGTAGTACTCTAGTACAGTAGGTTAGATTAAACTCCGATGGATAAATAAAATCAAGAATGCAGGATTTTGTTTATTTAATTTCTAATGATTCTTATAGGATTGAAGAGAAGAAATTTTTTCTATTTCAGAAGTTTCCTTAGTTAGAATACATTTCTTAAAAACATAAACAAAACTATTTTTCAAGAAAGATTGTAATGTCCCAAATTTTGGACGTACCATTTATAGGCATGAGCCTATTGATCATGATGATTATATTGATGTTTTATTTTATATTGGGTCAAAGACCCCACTGCATATGAACATGATGATTTTTTTTGTATATTGGGCTTAAGCCAATTGTTGATGATATATATATATATATATATATATGTTTTGTGTTGGGCGTGGACCCTGAAGCACATGATTGATGAAAAGTTTTGTGTTCAGCATGGACCATGAAGCACATGATCGATGAGATGTTTTGTGTTGAGCGAGAGGATCTAGAGCACATGGGTACTTGCATTTGTGTTGAGCATAAATCTCTAGAACACATGAAAATATAATTGGAAACGTTGGGCATAAGCTCTGGATAATTCCATGTTGATGTTGAGCATAAGCTCTAGAGCATTGGATCTTTGGCCATTGTATCCCTAGGTGTATCGTACAAGTACATCCTAGCATTTGGTGTTGAGCAAAAGCTCTAGAATTTCACTATGTTTGTAAATCCCTGCCTTAAGCGTTGAGTATGGGATTTGGTAAACGCTAGGGGTTACTAAAAAGAATTTAATAACTTCTGAGCAAAAAGAGCTCGAGAAAAAAAATATTAATCATCATCATACTTATTTATAAGTGATTAAATGAAAATTTGAATTTATGTATTCTCATCAAATTACTGAAGAGCTACCACGTTATACAAGGGAAATCCAACATGCAAGGATGTTTAGAGTTGCCTAGCCTAGTAGACCTAAGCCATCTATCTACTTGACCTTCATGAAGAAGTGTCATTAAGTCTAGAGATCATGACACATGATTCCCGAAGACAAATGCTAACATGTATTTTAATTCTATGTATTTTATACATATTATGTTTAAAGAATTAATTATAATTAATTATATAATTTAAAATAAAAAAATAAGAGAATCCCCACCAATTACTATTTATTATTAAAGGATTTATAAATAGTGAAATATCTATCAAAGATTTACTAGGAACTAGTTTGAAGTTCCTAGGTTAAGAATTTAAAATTACCCCAATAAATTTAAAAGGGTTAAATCCAGAAATCAAGGATTTCTTGATTTAACTGCCCCTTTGACTGAAAAGTCTGCCTATAAATACTCAAGCCAAGCAAAGGATTACGGTTATGATTTTTATCTAGAAGAATTATTATTCTTCCTATTTTTGCTCTTAAGTGTTTTCTTGGAGAACTGCTACTGCAACTGAAGGAGGATTGATTCAGAACTGAACCCTCTAAGCTTCTTGCATGTTAAAGTCCAGCTCGAGGGGATCCGAATTTAAACTAGGAATGGTTCTGGGTCATGGTTGGGTGGAACATGGTAGTTCCCAAGTGATTTGGTCATCAAACATAGGTCATATATTTGTATTGAATTGTTAATGCTAGTTATTTAAGTGTGCAGGTGCAGCCACTGACAAAGCTTCAAATTCAGGTATGAAACCCTGGAAAACATATTCTAATTTATTTCCTAAATATTTATTACTGTTTCTATTAAGTAATGGCTACAATGTAATTTCTAATCCTAAGAGTTAAGTTTTATGATTAACAAATTTCTGGGGTTTGTAATTACAATTTCACTAATCTCATGCTAGAGAAGTGTTATTATATGTTGTTTATGTTTAGGGTGGTATCCTTCATAAATGTTACTGTATGAAATAGGTGTTGATTTTAGCATTATGTTTATACTGTGTTCTCTGTGCTTAATACTCTGCTGACATATTTCATTTGTCAGCAGAGGCTTGCCCTAGAATTTTAAATAAACTAGTTTAGTAATAACTTATTAAAATATTATTTATGCTAAACTATACCTGTTTATATTTTAAATTAGATCTACTAAGAACCAAGTTCATATAATAAGTAAGCTAAAAAAGTTATCAAATACCTTCCAAGGTATGCTTCATATAATCATATAAACCCAAAATACTTTACATAACTGAATCAAACATTAAATTTAATCGGAGGGATATCATGACCATTCATGTGGTCCTTATCAACATTCTGCCCTAAAATATACAGTCTTAACATCTATATTAAAAATACCATAAATCACATGTATTATATCTTTAAAGGTCCCATATAATATCCATGATAACATCCACCTAAACGTTTACCAAGTAACAAATCATCAAACTTTGTATTTTTAAAAAGAGGTCATGGTATCGACCTTCATGGGTTACAACTTAAATTCATAAACAACATTAAACTCCACAATAAGAACCTTAACATAATTCATCACCATAATCAAAACGCATAACAAAATCCATAGAGTAAATACCTATTACCTTTTCTATTATTTCTTATAAAATATTTCATAGCTTAAAATTGGCCTGACCCGATTGATGAAGGTTGTATACCTAGTCATAGGCCACGATATACTCTAAGCATTCAGGCTGTGTTTTACCAACACATCAAATGCCTTTTAAATAAGGATTTGAGCAAGAATCAATCCTTGTTATAAAACCATTGTTTATATCACTACACAGGCCATGATTCACACCATTTTGCCATATAATTAAAATTCCTACGCTAGCAGAGAGGTCGTAAGAATCTAGCTACAGGACGACCTCGACCACTAAACATTTTAATACACAGTCTGATAAATATAACCCTACTGTAAGTGTTGGCCACCAGGGTTCCCAACCCATGGTTTTTCCACATCCCAATTTACATAAGAACCATATAACCGTAATCAAATAAACTACAAAGCTATCGTAGCACTCTGGGAAGGCTCATGCCATTTATGACATGAAATTTATCCATATTGTCGAATTATTACATTAACCAAACTAATCAATGAAATTTACACACATAGCATTCGATAAGGCGTATGCCTCTATTTTCAAAACCCCAACCCCATTCAAATACAGAGCTAAATTAAAACGCAAGAAGAAATCGCATGCACAATGTATCAAGTTAACCATTACATGTTATAAAAACCAATACATATATTTATTTATAAAGAGATCCCAATGTCTGTACACAGTCGCCATTAAAGGCCGAGAACAAGGTTTTACACAAGCATGCCAATGGGCTATGGCACCATTGCTTGCAATGGTGCATCCCATGGCTATAAAAGCCCAAACCAAAACATTAATGATTTACATAACTGAAATAAAATTACATAGATCCGAATGGCCTAAGAAATGATTCATGGCATAACGCCTCCATTTTAAAAATAACCAAGTCTATATTCAAATCCCGAAGGTGAAATCAATTTCGCTACAACATCAAACCCCAACCAAACAACCAGTCAAAATGTAGCTTTGCCACGATATTAAGGGGTGACAAGCATAAGATTGAATTAGCAAGATTACCATGAAAATGAATGCAACCCTTGGAGCCAAAAGCTTCATAGCCATGTTGTTTCTCCATTTCTTTCGGCACCTGCAAGCAACAACCAAATGGGGATGAGTAGTATGCCATCCTTTCAAACTGTAAACCAAACTAATGTGAAGGATTATAAATTCATGCGGGCATACCTCACAAGATGGAGGTCACCTCCATGGCCATACCTCTACACAGAGCCAAAAAAATGGAAACCCAAATGACAATGCAATGCGCATCCCTCGTGATCCAAGCCTAAGGGGAAGGCTGTCATGGTTTTCAACAAGCATTAAATGCACCAGGATGGAGTCCATTAACGTTTTATCAAACCCACTTCCATAGTAATGCCTTGTTGTAAGGTATCAATTATTACCAACCTCCATTCCAATGCTTAAACCCTCAAACGTATGGTTTATACCATATATCATGTCACCCCAAACTTTAAACATAAACGTTAACATAATACAAAGCTTGCACTATGATAGTATTTCAAATAATACTTAGTCATAGGTTGCGTTAGTCCAAAGTATAATACCATTGCTTAGGAATGTAGATAATGTTTAGTCCATAGGTTTAGAGATTAGGGTTTTAATACCATAGTAACAAGATGTTTAGGCTTAAGCCCCATGGCATACAAGGTATGCCATGATAATCTCTCAGACTATCAAATCCAAAGCTCTGCTCTCAAACCTTTAATAACCTACCAATAGAAGAGAATAAGAGACGTTAAAGAGTATATTAAAAATATACATAACACGATAAATATATTAATGACATACATGATAACGAATTTAAAACCATAGTGAAGAATAATTAATGTACACGAAATTTAGCCAAAATAGCTAAATTGACGATAATGACACTTACCAAGTTGTAAAACCAAGTCGATAGGAAATGTAATAATTAGCAGTAGGTTATCGACAACCAAGGCTATCAACACACTTTACATCCGATCCCATCGCAAGAAATGAACTACGTAAGTAAAGAGAAAGGTGCCTTAGTTCGATTGAACTAAGTTAGCCTGTGTAACCAAGTAATACCTTACCTCTCAGATCGTCATGGGAGAACTAGTCCCACCACTCCACCAGTTTATCCCATCAACAAAGTTAAGTTAGTTTTCATTAAATAAAAAAAGTACACATGTGCAGTAGTAAAACAATGAACTATACAATTCATTAATCCACCGACATTAATAACTAAGATGTACAAATAGTTTAAATAACATAATTAAGACATAAGAAGTAAATGAACAAATAACCACTAAATGGATAAGAGATCAATAAGACAGTATCAGCAGTTTCTGAAGAAAAATAAATAAGCAGGAATAGTTAATAAACAGTAAAAATAAAATATAGAAATCATTTAGGTTTAGCTTAATTATCTAAGCAAATCGTATTAATACTGTAGGTAAAATTCAAATAATAACCATTTTATAGTTAACAAAAACAATGCAAGGTTTAGAACTAAAGTAAAAAAAATACAAACCCTAAATCTAAGAAGAATAGTAAACTAGCATTCTTTTACTTTCTCTTTTTTAGATTAGGGTTATTGAAGTTTTACCCACAATTTTTCTTAAGCAAAAATTATTGATTTATACTAATACAATTATCTATATTATAAATGCACATAATTAAATAAAAATTTGACAGAAACAATATTAAAATTGTTTATCTAATATAAACTAAGACAATTCAAGAAAAGACTTTTTAAAAATTCTTTAATCCATTTACACAATAAAAATTCGGGTTGTATTATCAAACCCTTATATTTTATTTATTTCTTTAAACAAATCTCTACTGACAGAGAAGAACTCAGACTCTGTTTTAAAACCAATATCTTGAACATTTTCCTCTTTCTAAATAAAATCGAGAAATTATGAACTTAAACAGTAATAAAACCTCTTCTAAATTTTTTAAACCATCCATTCATAAACACAAATATTTTAACAGTAAAATATTTCTATTAAGTTAAACTTAAAAAAAATTGAAAACTTAACCCATTACAGGAAAACCCAGAGTCTGCCATCGACCTCATAAAAACCTCAGTTCATGGCTGAATAGAGGAATATCTAACACAATAAGCCTTTAAATCTTAAGAAGAATATAAAGATCTTTAAAACCCTATCTAAAACAATTTTAAAAGTCCCACGGAGGTCACAGCTTTAAATCCTATCCAAAATAATTTCTGTAAATCAAATTACGGCTTCTAGGGAATTCATAAAATTCTCATTAAAACATTCCAGTCACGACCACATGGCCTTTCTAAACAAACCGAATGTATTATAACAAAAACTAGAGTCACATCTCGGTGGAATTGTAACAACCAAACACCATACACCGATTGTAGAAGGAACCTCATGAAAGAACCAAGGCTTACTGGTTGTTGGGTAGCCTGGAGAACTTCCTCTAGCGCAGTGTATTCCACCCAGCTCCTTTCCACACCTATAGAAATACCTGCATTGTAAATTAGGGAAGGTGAAATATTATTTGAAATAAATAACAGTGCTAAGAATGAAATCTTGCGGCTATTGTATAAAAAAAAGATCTTACCTACAGAGTTTTGACCTCGACCACGTAGTTGATGGAATGAACAGAAAACCTTGCCACATGAAAAGAGTATGCTCCAACAAATGAGCAGAGCTACTATCACTAAACCTCGATGAGATTTTTCAAGTCAAAATCCAAGTCCACAACACTATAGAATCAAAAACCAAGCCTACACTGCTATTTCAGGAATAGTTTCCATTTGGACAAATGCGCAGAGGTAAAACAATGACAATGGAGGCCATTACATGCAGACGTAAAGCTTGGAAATTAAGGCTAGTTCACACAGAGTTTAAGCAAAGGCATCAATGGACACAAGGCCGTAAGGCTGCGGCTCTTCCTCCACAACAGTAAAAAGATGGGTTAATCGCGGGATTTTAGGGTTTTCAAGACATTTATAGTAAACTTACAAAAGTGAAAACCCTATCCTATAACCATCAACCATGTGGAGATTAATATGTTTTGGAATTATGGGTCTTTCTCTATAGTTTCAAGAGCCTTGGAGAAGCCTGCAAAACAAATAGATATTTCATAACCCTTAGTTATAAATCCTTTCAAAAAAATCGATTGATATCTTAATTTCCATAGGATGCATAGTGTAAATTAAATAGGTATGATAGTTATAAGCCTCGCTCAAATAAGAATTTTAGTTATAGAATGAATACCATTTAAATTATAGTTGTATGTGCAAAAAGACTCTTAACGTTGTTTAATATGGATTCAAACATCCTTATGACAAGTAATAAGGCTATGCAGAAAGACTGTTTGTAACATAGCTTAGAACCTTAGTTAAAAACTTTACAAGTAAGATTTCGAGTATAGAAAATGCTTAGCATAGTTCATGGGTAAAGTTTGTATAGTTTAAAATTGCATAAATAGGATAATAAATATTATCTTATAAAATCTCTTAATGAGATTTAAAACATGCAAGAATTTGGGAGTAGTTAGGTTCATTAAGAAATGAACTCTTTAACCACTAAAACAAAAGCAGTTATACTAATATAACAAAATAAGGTTTTATCTTCTTGTTTACTCAAATGGAAATTGCATAGGCAGAAAAGAATATTTAATCTGTTTGAAACTTGTTAGTTTCTTTGTTTTACATGACATTTCTCTAGAATTATTTTTTACTGGTTTATATAACAAGGGAATACATGATTTAGACTAATACATATGAATTACTATGGTAACGAGTAATGATGTATCAAAAGACCTAGAGTGTGAAATTATATTTCTCTAGAATTGTATATAGGACCTAATATGGTAATAGATAACTAAAAATATGATGAAAAAGTTATAGTCAGGGCTAGGTAGAAGAACATCTATATTTATGTTCATATTTTACAAATACTTACGCTTACAAGTAATGAAATAAAATGTAAATATACAATTTCGAAGATACCTCATTTATTTTGATCAAAGCTGTAAATTAAACAATTATACTATCATTTTTTTTATTTATGCTAGTTGAGATAATTAATCTCGATCCGAAAACTGGTTACAAAACATCTTACCTGTAAACGAAGCATCACTTCAGTGCATTAGCTAAAAATATAAGTAAGTATCAGACATGAGATGAAGTTCCTTCATGTTTACAAGCAGTAACACAAACTTTAGTACATAGTAAGCAACAAATGTTTCAGCTCATGTTACTTCAGATTATCACCTGCTAAATAAACTTTCAATACCGGTTTATAAAAACAAATAATTAAGTATGCAATTACATAGTTGAATAAGGAATTAGTTAGTTCTAGTTAAGACCTTAATATGTTAGCTGTTAACAGTTAAATGTGTCCCTCCTATGTGACAATTGTAAACATTTATTGTTATAGAAATTTTTTTAAATTTTTATGAATTTTTGGAGTTTTACATGTAGTATCATAGCCCATGTTCAGACACTAGGCCTGAATGCGACTCAACTTGCGTAGACAAATAGTAAATTAAATGCATGCATACTAATTATTATTTTTCTTTTTGAAATGTTATTACCAGAAATTTTTTCTAAGTTGGACTCTACAGGTATGGAAAGACTTGAGGAATAGGCAAATGAGGATTCCCCATTTAATGAACAAAGTAATTCTAGAAGAGAACTAGTTCAGGAAGAAATAAATAAAAATTATTTGGAATTATTACAAACTGTTAAAGAATTAAGAACTAAGATGGAAAAAGTTAAAAAAGAAAACGAAGGAATTCTCAAATCTCAATAAGAGTTGAACCAGATAGTGATGGAAAAATTTTAGAGTGAAGAAAAAGATAAACAGATAGGATCTGAAAATACATCCTACCAGCACAAAAGTAAAAAGTCTAAATAGTCAAAAACTGAAAGTAGATCATCCTCTAAAATTTATGGTGATTCAGATAGGAAGAATTGCCAGTACACTAGTGATAGCAGTGAAGATAATTACCATTCAAGAAAAAGAAAATTTAAGCCTTATGAAGAAATTTCAAGAGATTTTAAGAAGATAAAACCACCCACTTTCAATGGTGAAACTGATAAAGGAGAAGAATTTGAATCATGGATGTCTGGAATGAAGACGTATTTCCAAATCTATAATTAATCTAATCATCTAAAAGCAAGGATGGCCATTTACAACTTAATTAGGAAGACATACATTTGGTGGCACGATTTAAAACGAGTAAAAGGTATTAGGGAAAATAACATTAGTTGGAATACCTTTAAGAAATACTTTAAAAAGAAGTTTTTGTTGGAACAGTACTATGAAGAGCGAGCTAAGGAATTTTATGAACTGAAGCTGGGAACTATGAACATGAAAGAGTTAAATAGTAAATTTTAAAGTTTGCTATGTTACGTGCCTTACATTGTAGACGAGAAGCCTAAGGTACAGCGGTTTCTAAGCTGTTTAACTTTTCACATTAAACACATAATTGAATACGATAATCCAAAAAACCTTGAGGATGCTATGCAAAAGGAAACCTTTTGCTATGAGCAGAACCACCAAAAGGAAAGCATGTCAATTTGGAAGGATAAGAGGTCTAATAATTTTGAACACAAGAAGAAGGGTTTCATACCTAACTACAATTTTAGGAATAATAACACATGTAATTTTCGTAATAAGAATTTCCAAGGAAATATAGGTAATTCACAATTAAATGCTAATGGCCCTAGAAATAAAGAATATGCTAATAATCACATCAATTACATTAAGAATAATGAACGTAAAGAACCAGTAAAGTGTTGGGAGTGTAATGGACCTAATTATGCATCAGTATGCCTTAGCATAAATAAGACTATCAACAACATACATAGGGTGCAGGAGGAGATGAATGTTGGTGACTTAGCAAGGACAATTCCCAGGATCAATGCAGCATTGGAAAACTGGCAGGTGGATTATCAAAATTCCATGGTGGAAGTAGAAGGTATGCTGAATCAAACACCTATTTCTATATTAATTGACCCAAGGGCTGGCCTGATTTATATTTATCCTATTTTAGTACAAAAATGCAAGTTATTAGTAGAAAAATTTGCAAAGTCATGGCTAGTTCAACTAGATACTGGAGCAAAAAGAAAAGTGATTAGTTTTGTAAAAGATTGCACTGTAAGTATGGATTAGTTTGAAAACTCTGTGAAGCTTAATGTACTTCCTTTAGGATCTTATGACAAGTTAATTGGTATGGACTAGTTAGAATATCATATATTAGTTTTGAACTATTTTGATAAAACTTTTACTTGCATAAATAATGAAGCAGAAGCAGTAACCGTAACAAGAATCTCTAGGAAAACATCTATCAGACAAATCTCTGCTTTAGAATTAAAGAGAGTTGTTTGGAAGGGTTGTAAAGCCTTTGCTATAACTGTAATTAACGAATAAATATTAATGATGGAGATAAATTAAAACTGGGAGATATTCCAATCCTAAGGGGGTATTCAGTTATATTTCTAGAATAAATCCCGAGATTGCCTCTAAAAAGGGAGTTAGAATTCACTATTGAGTTGGTACCTGGTGCAGTGTCCAGCTCAAAGGCCCCTTATCGGATGAATATATAGGAATTAAATGAATTAAAATCATAGTTAAAGGAACTTATTGATAAACAATATATAAGATCCAGCATGTCTCCTTGGGGAGCACCTGTTATTTTTGTTAAAAAGAAGGATGGTACTCTACGCTTATGCATTGACTACTGTCAACTTACTAAAACAACCATTAAGAATAGATACATGTTTCCCCACATAGATGATATGTTTGATCAGCTGCATGGAGAAAATTTATTTTTAAAGATTGATTTACGATCAGGTTATCACCAGGTCCAAATAAAAGATGAGGACATTTTTAAAACAACTTTTAGGACTAGATATGGTCACTATGAGTTTGTTGTTATGCCATTTGGGCTTACTAATTCCCCGACTGTCTTCATGTTCTTAATGAATAATGTATTGCATAAGTACCTTGATAAATTTGTGGTGGTATTCATTGATGACATTCTAATTTCTTCTCAGTCTAAGGAAGAACATGAGGATCACTTAAAAAAATTTTACAAGAATTGAGAGAACATCAGCTTTATGCTAAATTTAGTAAGTGTGATTTTTTTAAGGATAAAATACAGTACTTGGGCCATGTAGTAACTAAAGAAGCGATCTCAGTTGCTCTAGAAAAGATAAAATCAATTGAATAATGGCCAGTCCCAAAGGATGTGACTGATGTGCGGTCATTTATGGGGATTACATGATACCATCTAAGATGCATTGAGGGGTTCTCAAGAATCGCCAATCCGATAAGTTCTTTACAGAAGAAAGGGAAGAAATTCGAGTGGAATCAAAAGTGTGAAGAAAGTTTTAAAAATTTAAAAACATTATTAACTACTGCACCAATATTAAGAATTGTTGATCCTAATAAAGACTTTATAGTATGCACTGACACACTGAACAATGGTCTCGTTGGGGTCTCAACTCAAGAAGGACACGTAATTGCATACGAGTCTAGGAAGCTTAAAATTCATGAGAAAAAATACGCAATGTATGATTTAGAATTGGCTATTGTCATACATGCTTTGAATATGTGGTGCCATCACTTAATCGAAAGAAAATTTATGTTAATGATAGATAATAAAGAATTAAAATATTTGTTGGATCAACCTAACCTAAATGCAAGGAAAGATAGATGGATAGCTTTCCTTAGCGAGTACGATTTCAAGATCCAACATATTAAGGGAAAATACAATAAGGTTGTTGATGCTCTAAGTAGAAATGGAAGGCTGAATTTTGTAGCAGTAGTTAGCACTTATAAAATAGATTTAGAAGAACAACTAGAGGAAGGAGTAAAATTGGATGAAAATTATCAGAAATTACAAGCAAAAGTAATAGAAAATTTAACTAAAAGTTTAAGTATAGGGTATAGTCTAAACAAAAGAGGGATTAATACTATATAAAAATAGGTTGTATATACCTAATGTACCTAAGATTAAGCTACTGATTTTAAATGAAATTCATAATACTCCTTACTCAGGACATCCTGGTTATCATAAGACTATAACCATGTTACGGAAGGATTATTTTTGGCCAAACGTGAAGAATGAACTGGAAGAATACATTTCCAAGTGTTTAGAAAGTCAAAAAGTTAAGACTGAACACCAACATCTAGCTAGTTTACTATAACCATTACCTATCCCTAGTTGGAAGTGGGAAATAACTAGTCTTGATTTTATTACAGGTCTACCTAGAAATCTGGATTTGAATGATTCGATAATGGTAGTCATTGATAAACTTAGTAAAGGAGCTCATT
This sequence comes from Pseudotsuga menziesii, assembly GCA_001517045.1. Classification (NCBI taxonomy): domain Eukaryota; kingdom Viridiplantae; phylum Streptophyta; class Pinopsida; order Pinales; family Pinaceae; genus Pseudotsuga; species Pseudotsuga menziesii. The sequence continues at coordinate 176,259 of LPNX010693373.1, forward strand.
TTATACCTATAAATACCACCTAAAAGGATTCTAATATTGCTGATATATTCGTGAAACAAATATTTCGTTTACATGGGATACCGATAGTTATAATTTCAAACAGAGACCCTAAGTTTACGAGAAATTTCTAGAAGTCTTTATTTAAAGGCCTGAACACTACTTTAAATTTTAGTACCTCTTTTTATCCTCAGATGGATAAGTGTAACGTCCCTGACCCTCCAACCGGTGAAGAGGACACTACGATACATCAAATCACCCGGGCATCTAGCCCCATGAACATGAACATACATATATACATATACTGAAGCATGATACTTAAAAACATAAAAAATATTATGAGGCATAATCATTCATTCACACAATGGAAGCAAAAAATATCAACCAAAACTCATGCATATACAGATCAGCATTTAACATGTATATCATCATTCATCGACGGTAAATACGATTGCAAATACAAGTTAAGCAAGAATACTTATCTTATGAAGAACTTGTTCCGCAACTAGCTATGTCACTGCAACATTCCACCAAACCATAGGCCTGCATGCTCCTTAATCTCTGAGGAATGCTTCCACCCCTGAGTCGGGCATGATTCCCAAAGGAATAAGGAACTAACAGGCTTACACATAGCCAAGGATAAAAACACCACAAGGGTACACAGTTCAGCCAAGCCAACACAGTTGGGTTTATCAGGGCTACAATGGATCAGCCAAGCCAACAAAGTTGGGTTTATTAAGACCACGATGGCTTCACTTATTGACCAATATCCTATCACGTTAGTTCATATTGTGGGTTTTAAAATTATCCAAAAATGGACCAATATATTGAAGGTATTGGGGGGATGAGGGGTTTAAGGTGGGGGTGGGTAGGGCGGTTTATAATGATTGAGGTATAAAAAGGGGTGGGGAGGAGGTTTTAAGTATTGGGAGGGAGTTTTAACAAAAATAATTTGGGTCAATATCTCTGGAAATTAAGGGTATTCTTTAATATCCCACGATCGCGCGTGCTATGTGAGAGGTTCACTAAGTGAAGTCCCTGTGATTAAGACATCTAGAAGGTGGGAAAGGCTAAATTCTAAGCTGGTGAGCTCATTGAAGAGCTACAGACACCAGCACTAGAACCATACTGGCTTCTAGAACACCCACACACACCCAACACAAGGAAATCAGTCCCTTCTCTGCAACGCAGTCCCTCAGACCCTGATCTCCCTTCCAGTGCTATTCAGGGGTTGTGGAGAAGAAATCCATCTTAGTAGCTCTATCTATGTGGTTCTCAACCCACCAGGTTTGTCAAGCATCTCAGGCCCTCCTTCACCACTCCAATGCAGTCCGAGGACAAAACCACTACATGCAAGTAGACAAACAGCTAAACATCTTTTATAGGGGAAAAACATAGTCAACTAGAACATAGGAACTCACAGCAATTCTGCAAGCAATACCACCACAAAAAGGGAAAACACATCCAAGCAAATAATGGGCAAACAACAGCCCACAAATGACTATAAACCCACAGCACCCGATCCTTAGTGCAATCGCTAGAGAAATTGCACAGGTAGAAAATTGGGAAAGAACAAAACTCCCAAACTGTGTGTGATGGAAATAGACACAGCTAAACAAAATGTGGAAGAAAAATTATGGTCACGACCCAGCAATAGAGTAGCAGTATTTAGATCATGATCCACCATGAAGTTTGGAACAAAACACAATCCAATAATGCATGGAGGAAAGAAATCGGTTCTCTGCATGGATGGGAGGAACACAACCACAGACCGGTAATTGCTTGAGAGAGGGAAGTAAAACCCCAACACAATGGATGTTAATACCTTTTATCTCATCCCACATGAGAGGAGATGAACAAACTCATGATCAACATAGTGGGATGACCATCCACTACCCAGAAGGCACGTCATGGAGAGTGAGTGCAAGTGTGAGCACGGTGGTGGTTTTCCTACCTTCTAATCGATGCCCTACTCACAAAAAAAAACTAATGTGCTGGTTTAAGGAGACAAAAAGAGAGTGGTGACACATGGATTTTCCCGCATGATTCAATGTTCAACGTTCCCCTTCCTTATCCTTTGAAATCATGCCCCTTCTCAATTTAGTTGTAGTGAACATAGCAGGTTGGGTTATTTAATTAAAATGCACAATTACATGATGTCACAATTTAATATATGCCGTATGTCATGATATACCATTGGTGACCATTCCAATCCAAAACATAACATAACCAAATCGATGGTGGGGCCTTTTCCTTTAGCTCCTCACCATGATTATTAACAATATATGTATCATGTATATTTAATGCATCGGGGTCAAAACTGGGGTGTTACAATAAGGGTGAATCAAGTGTTGGAATATATGCTCAGAAATTATGTTAAGGAACATCCAGGTAAATTTTAATATCCCGAATTTTGGACCTACCATTTATAGGCATGAGCCTATTGATCATGATGATTATATTGATGTTTTATTTTATATTGGGTCGAGGACCCTACTGCATATGAACATGATGATTTTCTTTGTATATTGGGTGTAAGCCAATTGTTGATGATATATGTGTATATATGTTGGTTGTGTTGGGCGTGGAACTTGAAGCACATGATTGATGAAATGTTCGTGTTGGGCGTGGACCTTGAAGCACATGATCGATGAGATGTTTTGTGTTGAGTGAGAGGCTCTGGAGCAGATGAGTACTTACATTTTTGTTGAGCATAAAGATCTGGAACACATGAAAATATAATTGGAAATGTTGGGCACAAGATCTGGAGAATTCCATGTTGATGTTGAGCATAATCTCTGGAGCCTTGGATCCTTGGCCATTGTATCCCTAGGTGTATCGTATAAGTACATCCTAGCATTTAGTGTTGAGCGAGAGCTCTGGAATTTATCTATGTTTGTAACTCCCTATTATAAGCATTGGGTATGGGCTCTGGTAAGCACTAGGGGTTACTGAAAAAGATTAAAATCACCTTTGAGTGAAAATGACTAGAGAATAATATTGATCTCATCATACTTATTTTTAAGTGATTAAATGAAATTTTGAATTTCTGTATTCTCATCAAGTACTGAAGAACAACCACGTTATCCGAGGGAAATCCAACATGAAAGGATGTTTATATTTGCATATCCTAGTAGACCTGATCCATCTATCTACTTGACCTTCATAAAGTAGTGTCCTTAAGTCTAGGGATCATGACACATGATGCTCGAAGACAAATGTTAACAAGTATTTTAATACTATGTATTTTATACATAGTATGTATACATAATTAATGTGATTAATTACATAATTGAATAAAGAAATAAGAGAAGCTCCACCGATTATTATTTATTATTAAAGGATTAATAAATAGTGAAATATCTATGAAAGACTAACTAGGAACTAGTTAAAAGTTCCTAGGTTAAGAATTGAAAATTACCACAGTAAATTAAAAGGGTTAAATCAAGAAATCAAGAATTTCTTGATTTAACTGCCCCTTTGACTGAAAAGTCTGTCTATAAAGACTCAAGCCAACCAAAGGCTTGGGGTTCTAATTTTCATCTGAGAGAATTATTATTCTTCCCGTTTTGCTCTCAAGTGTTTTCTTGGAGAACTTTTCCTGCAAGGAAAAGAGGATTGATTCATAACTGATTACCAATTAGGAAACCTTACCTTAGGAAATCTAAGCTACTTGCATGTTGAAGTCTAGCTTAGGGGGATCCAGATTAGAACCATGAACGGTTCCGGATCATGGTTGGGAGGAACATGGTAGTTCCCAAGTGATTTGGTCATAAAAAAGATGTCATATATGCATTGCATTGATAATGCTGGTTATTTGCATGTGTAAGTTCAACCATTAATAGAGCTTCAAGATCAGGTATGAAGCCTTAGCCTGCCTATTCTATTTCTCTAGATTAATTACTGTATTTGGTAGGTAAATGATTTCAATGCATTTCCTAACCCTATGTCTTGGATTCTCTGGTTATAATCTACTAGGGTTTGTATTTTCTTTAATACTATGTTTAGGTTGTAAATTTTATTATATGATGTACATTACCAGGGTTTGTACTTTTGAGTTGATTTCTGTATTATTTCCATGTTTAGTTTGTGTGTATTATATCTAGGTTTTGTTGTAGTTAGCATATTATTGTTCTACAGGTTACATTACTCTGCTGACGTATTTCATTTGTCAGCAGAGGGTTGTTTTAAATTCAAATTTCATTTAGAAGTACAGGTTAAATATATATATAGAAATACATTTATATAATTACTCACATAGTTTTTATAATTAATGTACCATTTAATTTATTTATAGACTAAAGTATAGAATTTAAATATTCTAAACTAAATCTAAGATAATAACTCATTAAAGACCTTCAAGGTCTGTCTCAACAAGTACAAATAAAATATAATAACATTCCATTAAATAAACATAATCAAAATTAACCCAGACAGAGAAGGCATCATGACCATCCATGTGGTCCAATATCAAACCTCTATCTTATTATATAAATTCCACAGTCCAAATCGCTAAGTCAATGATCGCATTCATTTACATAACTCAAATGTTTAATCCATGGTGCTATTATTACAGTCATCCTTTATAAAAACATAGAGTTTTTAAAGGTCCCATATAAATCTACACAGAACCATCACATCACATTAAACAATTTATAACTAAAACACACTTTTCCAATAGAGGCCATGACATTGAATCCTATGGATGTCTAGAATCAAGGCACAAACATTAATAATAAACCATAAGCATTTTATACATAAACAATAAGCAAATCGTGTAACCATCATTATACAACCCATGCTATACATCTAATATATGCGGGCTACATTTTTAAACTACGCCAAATTCTATATAAATAAAAACGTATACTCTAACAGTGAGGTCGTAAAGACCCTAGCTACAACCTCAGCCAAGTTTCCAATCTAATCACAAAGTCATTCTTTATAACCAAATCGATATCGTGGGTGGTAATAACCTTGGCCGTTACGACCATATCTTCTCAAATAAACAAGTTACATATTAAAATGCTAACTAAAGCTATCACAGTCATGGCATGGCCTACACCCACGCTGAGCCAATACAAAACCAAAAGTTCAATACTTTGTCTAAAAACACAGTCTCCTTTTAACACCAACACAGAGCACACAGTGGCAAGCCAATGGGCTACTGCACCATTGCCAAAATGGCGCAACCCATGGCACAATGCCCCAATATCTAGAAGCTTTCCCAACTTAAAATACAAACAAAACAAACAGAGTGCTGTGCATAATTCCAAAACCCAAAACATTATTAATACACAGAGTAAAATTCTACTAGCTTAAAGCCATGAATCGAACCCAGTAAAGTTCACATCTTAATACGCAGCATTTACAATAACTACATAATCCCAATTTTACAAAGTAAAATCTATTATAAACACTGAACGAAATCGTATATACCATATCACATTACACTCCTTACATAAAATCCAACGTGCATTGTATTTACAAATTGAGGCATGAATAGTCTTTTACACCACTCAAACTATTAAAAATGTTAGATGGAAAACCCGTGAGCTATGGCACCATTACAAGTAATGGTGTAGCCACGACCCAAAAATGCCAAACCTCCCAAAGAAAGTCAAGAACCCATAGAAAGCTACATTTTAAACCCTGAAGGAAGATTCAACAAGTGCCACACGAAACCCCAACCCTGTAAATAATCCCAACTCAAAAATTCCTAGAATGAGAGGAGGCAAGTAAATCTTGCTAGCAGGATTACCATGGCCGTGAAGAAGCAATCCCAAATTGACATCATATCCTTGTGAAAACCCTGGAGCACCTTTGTTTCCACCTGCAAAATATTCCATGATGGCATGAGAAGCATGACCATGTCATGGAGAAAACAACGAAGCAATGCATTTTACACACAGATGTTCTAGCTTACCTACGAAATCGATGGAGGTGACCTCCCTTATCCAACTACGCAGAGGCAACACTAAACCACAAATCCAGAACCACATAATGCACAAACAGTGAATGCCAAATCCTTTGCTAAGTGTTTTTCATCAACCTCAATGGCATTAATGGCACCAGCTGGTGGCCATTAACGCATCCATAAACCCTCAGCATAAGCTTGTGGATCAACGTTATACCATATACAAACCAAGTAATATGTTTAAACCCTTGATATTATAGTTTCTCCACCTTCATATGTTAGCACAGGCTTAGTGCTAATGACATGGTATTTATACTATAGTCCCCCAATGTTTTAGTATGTGTAGACCTTACTACTATGGTAGTGTGTTTACAAAGTCATCCCCTTTTGCATCAAAGTTTTATGTTATCACATGCTCCTTTGCTAGATCATATATGTAGCGTATCTGCATAGGGATTTAGTCTATGTTTTGTAGTATTTAGGAATCATGGAAAATGTAGTATGTCATGATGCTCTTGCTAGGAATATCAAGCGTAAGTTTCCAAACTCGTAACCAAGGTTGACCTGCAAAATAGAAACAAGAGATGAGTAATTAATAAACCAAGAGTTAGATATTTAATAATGGCGAGGACAGTAAGATAATTCATAACATGTAGTTAATTAAATAAGAAAGATAATTAACGAACATACCACTTACCTGAGTCATAAAGCAGGATAGTAATAAAAGTGCAAAGCAGAGCTGGAAGTATAACTAGGAACTGAATTGATTTAAGTAACCAATAATCCCGTTGACACAAGAGTATCCTATAAGTCAATAAATGAGGTGCCTTAGTTCCTATGAACTAAGTAATCCTGCATAACGAAAAATGACCTTACCTCTCAGATAGTCATGGGAGAACTTGTCCCACCACTCCACCACTTTGTTCCCATCAACAAAGTTAAGTTTCTTTTTATTAAATAAACAAAGTGCACATGTGCAGGAGAAAAAAAATGATCTATACAATTCATTAATTTACCGACAGTAATTACTAAGGTGTATTAGTGGTTTAAATAATATAATTAATACATAAGAAGTAAACAAACTAATAATCACTAAATGGATAAGAGAGTAATATGAGAGTATCGGTAGTTTCTGAAGAGATTGAAAGTATAAGTAGTGCATGTAATTTTCCACAACTAATAATGATCCCCTTTGGGGTATTTTTCACTAGCCTATAATTTTATTTTATTTTTCAATTTTTGGGGACATTACAAGTGTATTAGAGCCCAATTTCAATACTGAGAGACTTATGGGCATGCCAGGCATTTCCGCAGAGAAAATAAAGTATGATAAGTAATTTTTTTTACTAACAGAAATTTTTGCTGCTGTTAAAATTTTTTGTGTTACCAATTTTTTTTTACAGTGCTGTTCAGTTTATGAACACTGAGGAAGAAAAGAGCTGGCAGGAAGAAATGACCACACCCACTCCGGGAGTGAACTTGGTTGTCGAGCTAAACTCTGATGTGCTGAAAAATTTGCATAGTCTTCAAGTTGAACTAAAAATTTTCAAAGAAGACAATCTAAATGAAAGAGAGGAACAACAAGCCATAAATGAAACATTATTACGTAACATGACAGGAGGGAGCCCGCAAGGTAATCCTACCGAGTCCACCAACATATCCAAAATAGAACCATACCATGAGCGGGCCAGCATCCCAAGAGATGCAGAAAAAGAAGGTACACATGAAGCAACTAAAGGAGATCATCACAGTCTTGCTAGTGATGGCTCACTTTTTGTCCAGAGGAAGAGGAAAAGAAATGATGACAGTCTTCAGGGGGGGTTTAAAAAAATAAGAGCCCCGACCTATGAAGGTGAAGTAAATACAGGAGAAAAGGTTGAAGAATGGTTGCTGGGAATGAGTAAGTATTTCCAAGTTTATAACTATTCAAGTGTGATGCAGGATAGACTTGTCGTCTAAAATCTGAATGGTAAGGTAACAAGATGGTCACGATATCTAAAAAACACCAAGAAAGATGAGTTGCAAGAAATAAGTTGGGAACTTCTGGAATATTTTTCAAGAAAAATACATGTCAGAAAGGTTCTTTGACCACAAGGTAAAAGAGTTCCATGAACTACGCATGGGGTCCATTTCTATCGATGCATTTATAAACAGATTTCTAGATCTGCTGCATTATGTACCGTATATCAAAGAGGAGAAGGTGAAGATCCAATAATTTATAGGATGTATTCCTCCTATTTTTCAGGACAGGATTGAATTTGACATGCCAAAGACTCTGGATACTGCACTACACAAGGCCCAACTCTACTATGAGCATGGGCAGTTACAGAAAGAAAACCAGAACTGAAACAAAGAAATTTCTAGAACCTTTTCTGATAACTGCAAGCCTGGGTCAAACCCATAGCCTTATAGAAAGAAAAATAATATCTTTCAAGAGAAAAAGAACTTCAACAAAACTGGTACGAAGCCTTATGTACCAGCTCTTATTGGTAATCAGCAAATGGTGAGTGGAGCCAATGCTACCCCTTTAGCGATCAAGTGTTGGAATTGAAACGGGCCACATTATGCCCGATATTGTAAGAAAAAGAACAATCGAGTCTTGCATAACATGCAAGAAGAACATACCATTGAGGATATAGTAGGGACCCCATGAATCAATGCAGCATTAGATGGCCGAGAGGCGTACCATCAAGCTACAATGGTCAAGATCAAAGGTAAGATCTTGAACACCTCTGTTTCAATACTTATATATCTCAGTGCTTGTTGGAGCTAGGTTTCACCTAACATTGCTGATTTATGCAAGTTAGGAAAAGAAAAGCAAGTTAAACCTTTCCTAGTACTATTAGCCATTGGTACGAAATGAAAGGTTTCGAAAGTTGTAAAAAAATGTGAAGTAAACATGAATGGTTTCCTTACTAAGGTAAACCTGAACATCCTACCTTTAGGATCAGATGATATTATCATCGGCATGGACTCATTGGAATAGTACCATGTCATTCTCGATTATCTACACAAGTCTATCTTGTGTACTGATAGCCAAGGGAACCAAGTGAAGGTTCAAGGCATCCCAAAGAAAGTTTTTGTAAGACAAATATCTTCCGTACAAGAAAAGAAGCGTGTTAGGAAGGGATGCAAGTTTTTTGCGGTGAACATCTGAGATGTAGAGTTAGATAGAGAACAATGCATATAAGACTTCCCCGTTCTTGAAGAATTCAAGGACGTGTTTCCTGAGGAAATCCCTGGATTACCTCTGAAATGAGACCTAGACTTTTCCATTGAACTGACCCTAGGACCAGTTCCGACCTCCAAAGACCCTTACTGCATGAGTGCACCAGGATTGGTGGAACTCAAACTACAATTGCATGAGTTAATAGAGAAAGGGTATATCCGACCCAGTATGCCCCCTTGAGGAGCACCAATTTTTTTCATAAAGAAGAAGGATGGTACAATGCGGATGTGCATTGATTGCGATTAGTTGAACAAAATTACTATAAAGAACCAATACCTGCTACCTATGATTGATGATTTGTTTGACCAGGTGGAAGGAGCCAAAATATTTTCAAAGATTGACTTGTGATTTGGGTACCATCAGGTACGGATCTGAGATGAAGATATTCCGAAGACCTCCTTTCGTACGAGGTACGGGCACTACAAGTTTGTAGTGATTCCGTTCGAGTTGACCAATGCACCCGCAAACTTTATGTGTATGATGAAAAACATATTCAGTAAATATCTGGATAAGTTTGTACTAGTCTTTATTGATGACATTCTAGTTTATTCCAATAATAAAGAGGAACACAAAGAACACCTTCGCATAGTACTTCAAGTATTGAGAGAACACCGGCTCTACACTAAGTTTAGTAAATGTGATTTTTACAAACCACAAATATAGGTCACATCATATCTGATGCAGGAATAGCTGTAGACCCAAAAAAGATTCAAGCCATAAAGGATTGGCCTACCCCGACTAGTGTCACTGACATTAGGTCATTCTTAGGATTAGATGGATATTATTGAAAGTTCATTCAAAAATTCTTGAGAATCCCTTGCCCCATGATGGCTTTGCAGAAGAAATCAAACAAGTTCCTATGGACTGACAAGTGTGAAGAAAGTTTTCAAAAGCTTAAGCAACTTTTGATGACCAAACTAGTGTTTTGAATTGCGGATCCCGATGGGGATTTCATTGTATGCATAGATGCAAGTAAGAAAGGACTTGGAAGATTCCTTTTGCAAAACGATCATGTGATCTGTTATGAATCATGAAAATTAAAAGAGCATGAGCAGAATTATCCCATGCATGATCTTCAGCTAGCGTCCATTATCAATGCTTTGAAGATGTGGAGGCACTACCTCATGGGAAGGAAGTTCCTTCTAAAGACTGACAATATAAGTCTAAAATATCTATTCGATCAACTCGATGTGAATGCAAGGCAAGCTATATCGTTGGCTTTACTAAGTGAGTATCACTTTGAACTAAAGCATACTAAGGGCAAAGAGAACAAAGTTGTCGATGCTTTGAGTCGACAAAATCATATGATATATGAGGTGACCATGAGTCAAACTAATCCATATTTGCATGAGAAGGTTAGGACATCCAACAAGGTTGACCTGTTCTATGTGGAAATCCTCAAGAAGGTCCAAGAGGACCAGTTGTTTCAACAACAGAAGGAATACAAGGTGGATGACTTCGGACTACTATGGTCCAAGGATAGATTGTATGTACCAGATGGAGGGGACATTCGGTGTAGTATCCTCATAGAATTTCATAGGGCACCCTACTCAAGGCACCCGGGATATCAAAAGATGATATATTCCATCAAGAGACACTTACTCTGGCCCAAGTTAAAGGACGACATTGCAATGTTTATTGAGAAATGTCAAGAATGTCAGCTAGTTAAAGCTAAGCACTAGCATCCTTCAGGATTGCTACAGCCATTTCCCATTCCGGAATGGAAGTGGAAGGTTATCAATATGGATTTTATTACTGGCTTATCGAAAAGAAAGAAGAAAAATGATTCCATCCTCATAGTCATTGACAAGCTGTCAAAGGCAGCACACTTCATCCCTATGAAATCGACCTACAAGGCCGTGAACATTGCTGATATCTTCCTAAAATAGATATTTAGATTGCATGGGATACCCAAAGCAATTATCTTAGATCGAGATGTGAAGTTTACAGAAAATTTTTGGAGATCTTTATTCTCTAGATTAGAGATGCAGCTGAACTTTACCATTGCTTATCATCTGCAGACGGATAGGAAGACTGAAAGAGTAAACCAAATTGTTCAATACATGCTTCAAATGTATGTCATGAACAACCCCACCAAGTGGGAGGATTATCTGCACCTTGCATAGTTTTCATATAACAACAGGTATCAGGTTTCCGCCAAGATGAGTCCCTTCGAGGTACTCTATGGATGGAAGTGTAGGACCCCAATTACTTGGGAAAGTTCGGTGGATCAGCTCATGTTAGGGCCTGAACCATTATTGGACTTGGAATAGTTAGTTACCAAGGTCCAGGGAAACCTTAAAGAGGCACGAGACTGTCAGAAAAGTTATGCAAATAAGAAAAGAAAAGATGAAGAATATCAAGTAGGTGAGCATGTCTACTTGAAAGTGAAAGAAAAACGGAGCTTGTTGAGCTTGGGAAGGTGTGGTAAGTTAGCACCTAGAGTTTGTGGACCTTTTGAAATTCTATCCCAGAAAGGACCAGTGGATTATGAACTAGCATTACCTACACACGGTAAGAGTTCATAATGTTTTCCATGCATATTTATTAAAGAAATATGTTTATGACACTAAGCATTTAATTGATTGGTCATTATTATAGGTGGAACCTGAGGGGGAATTTTCCCCTAAGCCTTTGCATATATTGGACAAGAGAGAAGTGAAGCTTCAGAAGTGCATTGTAGTCCAATTGAAAGTGCAATGGAAGCACTTTGAGGTAGATGAGGCTACCTAGGAGAATGAGGCCACCACGAGAAAGGCTTACCCTGCCTTGTTTCATGATATCATTCATATTCCCTAGAACACTAGGGACGGTGTTGTACTAAGTGGGGAGGGATGTAATATCCCAAATTTTGGACCTACCATTTATAGGAATCATCCTATTGATCATGATGATTATATTGATGTTTTATTTTATATTGGGTTGAAGACCCCACTGCATATGAACATGATGATCTTCTTTGTATATTAGGTGTAAGACAATTTTTGATCATATATGTTTATATATGTTGGTTGTGTTGGGTGTGGACCCTGAAGCACATGATCAATGCGATGTTTTGTGTTGAGCCAGAGGCTCTGGAGCACATGATTATTTACATTTGTGTTGATCATAAAGCTCTGGAACACATGAAAATATAATTGGAAATGTTGGGCATAAGCTCTGTAGAATTCCATGTTGATGTTGAGCATAAGATTTGGAGCATCAGATCCTTGGCCATTGTATCCCTAGGTGTATCATACAAGTACATCCTAACATTTAGTGTTGAGCGAGAGCTCTGAAATTGCACTATGTTTGTAACTCTATGTTATAAGCATTAATTATGGGCTCTGGTATGTGCTAGGGGTTGCTGAAAAGATTAAAATCACCTCCGAGTGAAAATGACTCAAGAATAATATTGATCCCATCATAGTTATTTTTAAGTGATTAAATTGTAAATTTTGAATTTATGTATTCTCATCAAATATGGAAGAACTACCACATTATACGAGGGAAATACAACATGCAAGGATGTTTATATTTTCCTAGCCTAGTAGACCTGATCCATCTATCAACTTGACCTTCATAAAGAAGTGTCAGTAAGTCTAAGGATCATGACACACGATGCTCGAAGACAAATGTTAACAATTATTTTAATACTATGTATTTTATACATAGTATCTATAAAGAATTAATTATGATTAATTATATAATTGAATAAAAAAAGAAGAGAATATCCACCAATTATTATTTATTATTAAAGGATTAATAAATAGTAAAATATATATGAAAGTATAACTAGGAACTAGTTAAAAGTTCCTAGGTTAAGAAATGAAAATTACCCTAGTAAATTAAAAGGGTTAAATCAAGAAATCAAGGATTTCTTGATTTAACTGCCCCTTTGACTGAAAAGCCTATCTATAAAGACTCAAGCCAAGAAAAGGCTTGGAGTCCTGTTTTTCATTTAGGAGAATTATTATTCTACTCATTTTTCTCTCAAGTGTTTTCTTAGAGAACTTTTCCTGCAAGGAAAAGATGATTGATTAAGAATTGATTACCAGTTAGGAAACCCTACCTTAGGAGCTCTAAGCTACTTGCATGTTGGAGTCCAACTCGGGGGGATCCGGATTAGAACCAGGAATGGTTTTGGATCCTGGTTGGGAGGAACGTAGTAGTTTCCAAGTGATTTGGTCATCAAACAGAGGTTAGATCTGCATTACATTGTTAATGCTGGTTATTTGAATGTGTAGGTTTAGCCAGTAACAGAGCTTCAAGATCAAGTATCAAGCCCTAGCCTGCCTATTCTATTTCTCTAAATTAATTATTGGATTTTCTAGGTAAATGATTTCAATGCATTTCCTAACCCTATGTCTTGGATTCTCTGGTTAGAATGTGCTAGGGTTTGTATTTTCTTTGATACTATATTTAGGCTATAAATTTTATTATATGTTGTACATTATGAGGGTTTGTACTTTTGAGTTGATTTCTGTATTATTTCCATTTTTTGTTGATGTGTACTGTAGTGAGAATTTTTCCTCACTACAGGAGTAGGAATGGCTCCCTTATGCCTAGAGGGCACAAGGGTAGGTTCCTACCCTTTGAAAACAGTAAAGAAAATGAAAGGGAAAATAGCATAAATAGAGCAGCGAATTAAACTAAGATAATCTAGACAAGAATAAGCAAATGGCAGTTAATGTAAACTAGATCTAAGAGCTAATAATAGTAAATAAATGGAGAGATGAAGCCCTTGTTAACCCCTATGCAAAAAACAGGTTAGGGTTCCGCCTCCTTGAAACCTGCAAACAACCTAAGCTACTAAAATGGAAAACCTGCAAACAATGTCAATGAAAAACCTGCAAATAGAAATAAGGGTTAGAAATCAAAACAAATAAACAACCATGAAAAGAAATTATACCTCGCTTAGGTGGAAATGGGCCACCATGCCCTAGCTCATGGGAGCACCTCTGTCTTGGATGGGAAGCGATGGCTTGGTGAGATGGAGATGGAGGAGAGGGAGAGTGGATGGTTTGAGAGCAAGAGGTCTCAAAGCATCCATGGGCAGCATAACAATAGGAAAGTGAGTAGTGTTTTGAGAGTGACCCCCCACCCTCCTTTTATAGTTTTTCCAAGGTATTTTAGGGTTCTAAGCCCTTGGTCAAGGCTTTAGCCCCTTTTTTGGGCCTTTAGCCCCTTCTACCCTAACTTTAGCCCCTTTTAGGGTTTTATCCCCTTTTTTAGGGCTTTAGCTCCTAGGGGGGCTATTTTGGGCTTTTTTGGGGGGTTTTATCCCTTTTCTTCATCCTTGGGCTCCTTTGGAGGTGTGGGGGTCAAATGGAAGGTCTTACGGAGTGAAATGAGTGTTTTGAGATGGTGTCCTTGGGTGGTGTAGGCCATTGAGAGCTGTGTGGGGGATTTTTGGGTTAACAAATTGTCCCCTGATGTGTGAGGGCAGGAGCTCAATGTATGGCCGACAGACATCATAGGATTTGTTGTCAAGAGGTGGTGCTTCTAGGGATGGGGCGTGGTGGCTTTTAGTTTTATATTAATTTGGTTCCCATCAATGGGTGAGATACAATAAATGTGTGACATGTATATGGATGAGGCAGGAATTCCCCTACTCATGACAATGTCAAAAGAATCCTTTGATCTATGCTCTAAAATATAGGAGCCGATCATATACAACTGATGTTACAATGTCGGTTGCCTCTATGTGGGGATGAATACAATACTGATCATTGGACCCATGACATTCTCATGGAATGCTATATCTTCATGACTGACGGTCTGCTGGATCTGGAATGGTACATAGTTGTATGGACTCGCTGATTGAGAGTCAGTCCCTGTGGTACAAGTATGTTGCGTCAATCATAAAGGTATATCGAAGCACTGCTGGGGCTTCTAATCACTGTCTCCAATGCAACCCAGAAATCACAAGGAACATAACCTATTTAGGTCCCTTGAGTGGACTCACCAATGTGCTAGAGTCTAGTGACATCCGGGGTCTTCGACCAACTATTGTGTGGAACAAACCCTGTGTGAATCTCAATGGTGCAATGATGAAGTTGAAGTCGAGCACATGAGAAACAACCATCCTTAGAGGCACTACGGAATCCTCTCAAGTGGTCCAAGGAACTCATCAATGATGTAAATGAAACCAAGGCACAGGGACCTCTGGGTCTATCCTCTGGAATATGTGTGTTGGTGTCAACAGAGGGAGACCTACCCCTAGTCAAGGCGATGATGTTTCCTTGACCAGGAGTGCGAGGGATAACCAAAAGGTGTGAAGCAATCTGTTGACTGACTCACTGAATTGGGGGGGAGGGGAGGGAAGGGGAAAAACTGAATAGGGGTAGGGGAGGAGTGGGAGACTCAAACTTCCTTTGTTCAGAGTATGACGGCAAGGCCGACCAGGCAGCAAATGAAACTTAACTCATGGGGATGGAATCATAGCCGTAATACCGGGAATGTCGCTGCAGATGGGAAATACTTGGAGGGGGTGGACACTTTTGATACTGATGGGATCCAAGGAAGACACACTGTAGAGTACTCCGAATGAAGGAAACCCAATGTGGGAATGCTGCCAAGCTATTTTTTGTGGGGTGGCGTCTAGGGACACCATTGTGGTATGATCTCGTGGATTTTTGGCGAGCTTGAGAGGGTAAGTGCTTGATGGTGCTTTCAGTTTTAGAGAGTCTGAAAGCACAAAGAAGACTCCAGTGGGGGATTTTTTTCATTGGTAGTCTCCTGTGCCTGGAAAAGGATAAATGTATACATAGGAGAGCTCGCCCATCCTAGAGGGGATGAGAGACTTATTTACTGTTGGTAGTCCAATCAGGCCGAAAAAGGTTAAACCTATACTGAATGGATGGTCATTCAAATACTTTTATGAGCATGAACGAAACCAAGTTTGCTTGGTAATATTTTCTTGCTGAAATGGATGGAAAAGAGCTTAACGACAACCAGTGGTGAGATTTTTCATAAAGTGCGGCTCCTTTTCCTGAGAAAGCATAAAAGTATGTAGAGGGGAACGGTCTTGGCTTGAGTGTGCCAAGGAGGTCCTTTTCATGAGATGGTCTACATGGTCCACAAAAGGAGGTAAACGAGATGATGTAGAGGCCATTTCCTATACTTTAGCAAGCAGGAAAGGAAGCAGCTGTGCTCGGTGATCTTTTCATTGTTTTAAGGAGTCACAAAAGAGCTTAAATGAAAATCCAATGTGGTCAACCGACTACGGTGGCACGAGTGGTACCCCCATGTCGGTACAGTGGATAGAGGTCCACAGGTCATCCGTACAGTATGGACAGAGCAGAAGGCTCTCAAACATACCAATACATGTGTGGGATATATCACAACAGAGGCTCACAATTCAATGCGGCAGAGGCATGCGAATCGAGGTGGCTCTTGGACAGAGGTTAGGAGAGCGTGTGTGTGTGTTACGGTGGAAAACCTTGACTACATGCGATGTGAGTGCAAGTCCAGGGGCACTTGTATGCCAAATATGTGCAAGAAAAGAAATCATTTTGTGGACAGTGGTCCAGAGGTCTGCGTAAGGTGCGATAAAAAGAAAAGACAATCTATGTGTTAAAAATACAAAATAAAAGCTAAAATTACATTTCTTAACGGGCGGCAGCCCGAGGACACTTCTATGTGAAATACATGGAAGAAAAACAAATGGTTTTTTGGATGATGCTCCAGATGTCCACATAAGGTGAGTGAAAAAAAGACAATTATAAATACAAAAATAAAATTATAGTACAATCCTTAATGGGCAGCAGCCCGAAAACTCGCATGAATTGCGGTAGGGAAGTGTGATACAAGTACAGGTCTGTAGACACTCGCATCGTCATGTCATGGCTTGGAAATCGAGGTGACTGGTGGGAAATGGTCTCAAAATTGATTTACTAAACATGAGACGATGGTCTCATCAGGAAATAAAAATTTGAGCCTGGAGGTGTGAGAGGTGTCTCAAACTGGTTCTAGGAGACTTTGGATTAGTAGCTGATGGTGCTGCCCCTGATTTTTGTGGAAAAAATGTTAAAAAAAAAGAAAAGAAAATGAAGTGACTCATTGGTGATGTTAAGCGTAAAATCTCTTCAGGTAGAGCCTGTTGTGTGGCTTCTTCAAGAGTTGTCCATCAAAGTCAGCGAAGAGGTATGCCCCCTTGCCGAGACGAAGGTCATTGGCAAGGCTAGGTGACAGAATCTAGTCTTTTATGGAAAGAATCGATTCCACACTATGGTTTAAGGGGAATGGGGTAAAACCAAAGGTGGCCTTACAGATATCTCCATCATCACGTAAGTGGTGCTGGGATAGATCAGGTGGATCTTTCATGACCGATGAGATGGAAGGGAAACTGGTGCTAGAGACCATGTAAATGGTATTGGTTGTGATTTTGGTGGCCTTTCCCCCAGTCTCTATTGGAGGAAGAGGAGTAGGCCTAGAGGCAAGAGGAGTCTTTGATGGACCTGGAGGTAGGTGCAACATAATATAAATTGGATGGACATGAGTCAACACATCCCGGGGCCTTAGAGGTAGGGCAGGTGGTTCAAGGTACCACACAGGATCTCCTAGTGTGAAATCCTGTAGGTTACGGGTTTCCAAGACAGAATTACTCATGATATTGGATGGTGGGAAAAGGAAAAGGAAAAGGATCATGTTGAGCAGGAATGAACCCCAATGTTTCCCTGGTAACTGAGTTTGAGGTTGCAACTGAGGTTGTGGCTGTGGCTAGGGAAACAATGGAAGAGACAGGTCTGATGGATCATCGATGATGGTGGAGACAAGAGGGTCTGTAGAACTGGACACCATGTAAATGGACAAGGTGTCTAAAGAAGTAGGTGGGGGCTGAAATTCTTCGATCAAGGTGATATCAGACTCAAGGGAATGGTGATGGAGGTCAGCAAGAGCCATTCAAAAATTGGGCAAATCTTGGCAATGGTGGGAGTAATGTCCATAAAATTCGCAAAGGGCGCAAGCATGGTTTGTCCTCAATTCCTTGTTCCTAACTACAGGCACGGTTGGGAGTTCAACCACGGGGAGGTTTTCATTTGTATCCATGGCATCTAGATGTGCATGGATAACTAGGATTTTAGGGAAATTCTGAGTTGGATGGGCCTGTTGCTCATAGACGGTGCAAGGTGGGACTTGTCATGGCTTTGCAGTGGCTTTGGTGTTCTTGCCCTTAGCTATTTTGGGGTGGGGTGGTGCAGGTACGGCTGTGACGGTTGACTTGTGCGGACCGAGTGTGGGGTGAGACTCAACCACATTAGGTTGCACTAGAGTTAACACAACCTGGGGCATTGCTGGTTGAGCTGGTGCATCAAGATACCACACCAGGATCCCCAACGTAAAGTTGAGTAGGCTTAAGGTGGCCATGAACGGATTGCTCATAACACCAGGTGGGGGAAAGAGGAAGGGAATTGTATGGACTGGAGATGAGCCCACATAACTCGTAGCTGGTTGCATGTGGGGGTGAGGTTATGGTTGCGGCTGCGCGTAATGCTGCTGCTGTGGGTGATGTTGCGGCTATGAACGATGATGTGGTTGTGGTTGGGGCTATAGCTGCAGTTGTTGTTTGTGTGTAGTGGTGTTTGATGAGACCATGCATAAGTCCGTAGTTTTCTTTTGTGTTGGTGGTGGTTACACCAACGGGAATGGAGCCGTCATGGTGGGATCGGTAAACAACCCAGGGCCAACATTCAATGGTGGAGAGGCTGGTGTGTTTTCAACCACAATGTTGGTTGCATGGATGACATTAGCATGTGCGGTCTCCCCTTGCAGATCTATGGTGGTGATAGTAGGGATAACATTGGAAGGCACTGTTAACCCTTGCGGATCATGGTAGGTGAGCTGGTCAACCGTCAGAATCTTCCCTTCGTGGGGGAACATCATGAGGTGGAAGACAGTTGACGTGAAGGTTCGCATGGCCTACATGTAACGTCTCCCAAGGAGGAGGTTGTAGTCCAGTTGAGCTTTGATGACCTCGATGTCGATCAGGACTTTCTTCCCAGCTAATGTGATAGGGACATGGGGGAGGATTCCTTGGGATTTAGTGGGATGTCCATCATAATCCCATAGAGTCATGGAGGATGGTTGTAGAATCAGTGATCCAAGCTTCTACCAAACCAAGGTAGACATGACACAAATGGATGCCCCCTCATCCACTATGCATCGATGCACAACCAAGTTCCGGATGGAAACCGGGATTTGGACGGAGATAGTGGAGGCCATGTGCGGCTCTTCATTCTTTGTGTCAAATGTGATTAGCTTGGAATTGGAGGGGTCTACTGCCCCTAGAGCCGCTAGTAAGGATTTTCACTACGTTGGGCATGTTTTAAGTACCTCAAGAGCGGACATGGCGGTTGGCGTTTGGGCCAAATAATCCATAATGCTATAGTTGATTGTAGCTCTGGCTGTGGCATTATTGGTAATTCTACATATAAGGGGGCATGAGAATGGGGGTAACTGGAGAGGTAGGTTGGTTGTCTTAGACGTGGATGTTGTTAATGAGTTGGTAGGTTTGGTAGTGGTACGTATTGATTTCGTCTAGTCTATAAGTTGACCTCTTCAGTGGTCATGACTAGCAGGTGGTGAACACCTGTTTCGGCCGTAGGAAGTGCCCCCAAAACATTGGGATTGACCTGGGGAGGGGGAGCGGTTGACACCAATCCTTGGATTGGTAGTGGGTTTTGAAGCACCATGGGAGGAGGTCCTTGTGGTGCCTGGTTGGGTTGGGCTTCTGTGGGGGCATTAGCGGCCTGTTGGGCCTCATTTTGAATGGCCTGCTTAGCACAAGCCATGAGGGGACACTCAAATGTGTAATTCCCATAGACATCATAGTGTGTACATGGTTGGTTTGTGCACAATGGAGCATTGTGTCTTGGTGCATGCTGTCGTGGGGGGTTTTGGGCTGGCCGGTTAGCCACGTCATTATTGGGAGGGTTTGGTTGCTGACTGCCTCCTTGCGATTGGTTATTTCCTTGGTTGTGGGGCCAGTTGTTTCTAGCTTGCCCTTGTTGATTTTTGGGGGCAGGCTGCTTGGGATGGTTTTTTTGTGCGAACACTTGTCCCAATGGAGCAGGTGGAGCGGGGGTGGGGGCTTGAACTTGTTGCACTGGTGGTGCATAGTATATTTGTGGGGGTGGTGGTGCCACGAATGTGGGAATTTTCCCCACATACTGTTGTGTTGGCGAAGCCATGGCCTAATCCTACTTCAGTGGAGCAGGTTGTGCATAAGAGGTTGTTGCTCCAGACTAGGACGTTGTTCTAGCATAGTCTGGAGCTTGGTTTTGATAAGCAACATTAGTAGTGTTGCTTGGTTGTGGTGTCATGGAAGGTGGTTTCGGTCGAGGCTATGGTTGTTGGGAGACTGACCCTATGATGCCATCTGCAGCGTGGGATGCCCCTGGTGTGTTGCGATAGGAGGTACTTGGATGAGGAGTGTCTAGAATGATAGTGTACAAGTATCTAGACAGGGCATAAATGAGATCAAAATGTTGGGCCTTCAGTATGGCCTCTTCTTCAGATTGGGGACGTTCATATGCGACGTCCTTTGCGATGGGTGGGAGGAAAGTCTTGAGGAACCAATCCAAGAAGATCCTGTCATCAAGTTGGATCTCACACAAGCTATGGTGCTGCCGCCACTCATGGATTTGATATGTGATGTGAGTGGCGGTGTTTTGGCGATAGGATAATAGGATCTCCACCCCCTCGTCATATCTGACAGGGATTTGGAAATACTGTAGGAACATGAAGGCTAGGGAGTTGAAGTCAGGGTACTTGGCTTGTGGCAGCTCAATGTACCATTTGGCCGCGGTGCCTGTAAGGGTGCGTTGGAACAACCTTAGCCTGATGGAGTCATCTATGATACTGTTGGATGAGCACCATAGATGGAATGTCATTATATGATTTTGGGGACATTCCCAAGCTTTGTCTTCAAACTTTGGGATGTCGAATGGAAGCTTAGTTGGCATGGATGGCCAGAAATCTTGGTGGGGGATGGGATCATTCATTAATCTAGCCAATTCAGGCAAGTTTAGATGAGCCATGAAGGGAAAATTTGACCCCAAGTTGATGTGGGATGGGGCCGCAATGGGGGTGGGGTTTGCAGGTGCATAATGCATTTGCATGGCTGGGGGTGCTTGTGGTGGCACCATAGTAGATGGGCCAATGCCCCCAAGTGTTGTGGGTGGGATGGTATGGATAGTGGGGGAATTTCCCCCATGTATGGAGGTAGGGGCAATGTGGGTGGTCGGTGCACTGCTCCCCTATGTGGCAGGGGGGAAAATGTGTGTGGTGGGGCCACTGCCCCCATGTGTTACCACTGGGTCAGCTTGGCTGGTCATTATTAGTGGTGGAAATTGGATAATGACAGTCTGGATGACTGTTCTTGGACTGCTTGCCAAGTTTTGGGTGATAGGTTGTGATGTGGACATGGGTCCACTTGCTAAGGTGAGGCTGAAAAATGGATCGAGGTTTGCACTAGCCACGGGGCTTGATGGCGCGGTGTGGAGGTCTGGTTCAGACTGATATGGGTCTAAATCAGAATCAAAGGCTATGTGGCCCTCTAATGGTGTGGGATATCGCTAAGAATGGCTACGATGGTGCCGACTGAGTGTTCCAAACGATGGTGGTTTGCCTCTTAGGCATGACGAATATCGTGGAGGATCAATTGTGTTCTTTTTTGGGTATGAAACTGGTGGGTGTGAGATTTGGAGCCTGTTTTAAATGGCTTCGTATTGGCTAAAGGCTGTCTCTCAGCCACCAAGACTGCCAAAAGATAGTAGTTGGCTTGTTCCTCACGGGTGTTTCTACTCAATCGAAAGGGGTCATTGCCCATTTCGCTTGGTAATTCCTCTCAACGGCCAGCTACTTTGGGGTTCTTGTGGTACTCCTCACAATGGGTTTCTGGGAAAATCCCAAGTACTTCTCACAGTTGAAGCATTCAGGGACTTATGTCCTCAATGACTACAGAATTGATTGAACTTAGTGTAAATTTGGTAAATTTTAAGGCTTACTCAATGTCATGAACTGAGTTGGGTTAATTATTTGGTATGGTGTGTTAGTTTTTTTGTTTGTTCTAGTATTTGGTTTGCAATATGGTTTATGAATTCATGGTAGAGTTCATTTCATGGTTTTGTATGCAAACATAAACATAAATTTGTAAGCAAGTATGATGATTAACCCTGAATTGTTGGCCTAACTAAATGTCTACCTCTTAGTGATATTCTTCTTCAACCAAGAGAAGGTGTTGGGCTCTCAGCACAATGGGACTAAGCCCATCCGTAGATCCTCAGGTCACCTCCCAAGTGCTAGGTTGGTCAACATGGAGGATGCTTAGCACCGTGAGAATCCCTCCTTCTCTACCCCCTCTACCTTCTAGGTCACCTGGTTTTAGTGGTTTGGGAAAAATACCATGCAATGCCTAGATCTATATGAGCTTACCCTTCGTCGTATCCCAGAATACCTCGGAGGGTGATGACTAGGTAGAGGAGGAATGGGGAAGCAAAATGGTTATTTTTAAGTTACTTTTAGTTAGACTAGTCGATTTTATTAAGCCTTAATGATTGATTTAGCATATACACATTGTTCATGGATTGATTTGCATAAAATAAAAACTGGAATTAAAAGAGACATGCAATGGTGGCCAGAGGTAGCTGGGCCACACTAACAGTCCTATGAAACTAAAAATTAGTATTAATTAAACTTAAATACAACTTCTATTTGACAGGCCGCACATTTCTGACCAAATCTAGCGAGGGGCCACGATATTTTTCCAAAAATGAGCGAGGGGGTCGCACACAATGTGAAAACAGCTACAACCTGAGCTTCTGGGCTGAATTCGTGCCTATATGAGGATTAAGTGTGCCCTGGGTGCACCTGTTGGCCAATTAAGAGCACCCCAGTCTCACCTTTTCCCCCGATAAGAGTGGCCTACTCCAGAAACGGGTTTTTTGGTGATGCAGGGTCAGATCTGGCTGATAGTAACTAGTACTGGGGTCAGTCTGACTCGGCTCGGCCTAGAAGAGGCTTCAGCATTGACTAAAATAGGAAATAAAGCAAATTTAAATATATATCTAACCTAAGATTTCTGAAAACTAGGGTAAAATGGAAAAAAATTGAAAATTTGAAATTTTTGGCCCAGGGACCCTGTGGGATCGACCTAGTGGAGTCACGAAAGTTGTAGTGAGAATTTATCCTTACTACAGGAGCAGGAATGGATCCCTTGTTCCTAGAGGGCACAAGGGTATGTTCCTACCCTTTGAAAATAGTTTAAAAACGAAAGGGAAAATAGCATAAACATAGCAGCGAATTAAACTAAGCTAATCTAGACAAGAATAAGCAAATGGAAGCTAATGTAAACTAGATATAAGAGCTAATAACAATAAATAAATGGAGAGATGAATCCCTTGTGAACCCCTTTGCAAAAAATGGGTTAGGGTTCTGCCTCCTTGAAACGTGCAAACAACCTAAGCTACTACAATGGAAAACCTGCAAACAATGTCAATGAAAAACCTACAAATAGAAATGAGGGTTAGAAAGCAAAACAAATAAACAACCATCAAAAGAAATTATACCTCACTTAGGTGGAAATGGGCCACCATGCCCTAGGTCATGGGAGCACCTTTCTCTTAGTTGGGAAGCAATGGCTTGATGAGATGGAGATGGAGGAGAGGGAGAGTGGGTGGTTTGAGAGCAAGAGGTCTCAAAGCATCCACGGGCAGCATAACAATAGGAAAGGGAGGAGTGTTTTGAGAGTGACCCCCCACCCTCCTTTTATAGTTTTTCCAAGGGATTTTAGGGTTTTAAGCCCTTGGTCAGGGATTTAGCCCCTTCTTTGGGCCTTTAGCCCCTTTTTCCCTAACTTTAGCCCCTTTTTGAGGGCTTTATCTCCTAGGGGGCTATTTTGGGCTCTTTTTTGGGGGTTTTAGCCCTTTTCTTCATCCTTGGGCTCTTTTGGAGGTGTGGGGGTCAAATGGAAGGTATTATGGAGTGAAATGAGTGTTGTGAGATGGTGTCCTTTGTTGGCATAGGCCATTGAGAGATGTGTGCGGGATTTTTGGGTTAACATGTACTATATCTAGGTTTTGTTACTAGTTAGCATATTATTGTTTTGTAGGTTGCATTACTCTACTGACATATTTCATTTGTCAGCAGAGGGTTGTTTTTAATTCAAAATTCGTTTAGAAGTACAGGTTAAATATATATATAGAAATACATTTATATCAGTACTCAGATAGTTTTATAATTAATGTGCTATTTAATTTATTTATAGATTAAAGTACAGAATTTAAATATTCTAAATTAAATCAACTAAGTAAAGACAAAGAAAACTAAATCTAAGATAATAACTCATTAAAGACCTTCAAGGTTTGTCTCAACAAGTACAAATTAAATATCATAACATTCCATTAAGTAAGCATAATCAAAATTAACCAAATAGAGAAGGGATCATGACCATCCATGTGGTCCAATATCAAACCTCTATCTTATTATATAAATTCCACAGTCCAAATCGCTAAGTCAATAATCTCATTCTTTTACATAACTCAAATGTTTAATCCACAATCCTATTATTGCAATCATCCTTTATAAAAACATAGAGTGTTTAAAGGTTCGATATAAATCTACACACAACCGTCGCATCACGTTAAACAATTTATAACTAAAACCCATTTTGCCAATAGAGGTCGCGACATCGAATCCTATGGATGTCTATACTCAAGGCACAAACATTAATAATAAACCATAATAATTTTATACATAAACAGTAAGCAAATTGCATAACCATCATTATACAGCCCATGGTATACATCCAATGTATGCGGGCTACATTTTTAAACTGCTTCAAATTCTATATAAATAACAATGCATACACTAACAGTGAGGTCGTAAAGACCCTAGCTATGGCCTCATCCAAGTTTCCAATCTAATCACATAGTCACATTTTATAACGAACTCGATATCGTTGGTGGACATAACCCTGGCCATTGCGACCATATCTTCTCAAATAAACAAGTTACATATTAAAGTGCCCACTAAAGCTATCATAGTCGTTTGGAGAGGCACATGCCATTAATGGCATGGCCTTCACCCGTGTTGAGCCAATACAAAACCAAAAGTTCAATACTCTATCTAAAAACATAATCTCCTTTTAACACAAGCACAAAGCATACTGTAAGACCCCCGGTTTTGAACCCAAATGCATTAAAAGGTACATGATGTATATATTCTAATTAATCATGGTGTGGAGCTAAAGGCAAAATCCCCACCATCGATTTGGTCATGTTATGTTTCGGCAATAGCGATCGTTGCAGATGGTATATCGTGCTATCCGACACAGTATAGTTTTGGGCATCATGTAAATATATGCATCAATTAAAATAAACCTACAGCTAGCTACGACGGTGCAACGTTGAATGAAAAGGGCATGATTCCTAAGGTTAAGGGGGTGGTTTTCCAACCCGTGGGGGTCATTGGGAGTTTTCCATGTGTCGGCCACCCATTTAAACTTTTGCTGTGTAGGAGCAATTATTGCTGAGTAGTGGTGGGTGTGGCAGGACTGTCAGTCCTTGTCAACATACCCACTCCACCAGTGGACTCTTCCTCTATGTGTCGCATGGGGAAGATGAAACACTCTCCACTCTCCCACAATTCCACTCGTGGGAGGTTTTGGATCTTGTTCATTCTCACGCAGGGAGGCCTACTTTCTCACACACACCACTTCAGGGATTCTCCATCTTTTGGTCATCTCACGCAGGAGGGGTTCTATTCTCCCTTATCTCGTCGATTACTGGTATCTGTGGTTCTTCACTGTGAGATTGGCTCTATTATTTCCCCGGCCTATGAAGAGGATCTATTGGACTTTTGTATTATCAGACTCTGTGTGTTACCCTCATGATTTTGTGGTCTGTGTACCTATTTTTCCTTGCCCATGATTGAGAATCAGACTTCTCCTCCATTGTCAACTGTGTAGGTGTTTCGTGACTTCATTGTTGAGAATGGGCTATTGTTTCCCCACGTTGCTTGACTATGTCTGCCCTTACGTTTTGAGGTCTGTGTATGTGTTTCCCCTGTCCGGGATGAAAATCATACCTTTCCATCTCCATGTGGGATTTGCTGTGAGTTTGTGTTTCTCCCATTGTTGCAGTGGTAAAGGTGTGGCTGTTGTCTTCCCTTAGTTTTTGGGTTGCTACTGAGTTGTTTTGGCTATGCTAGGGACAAGAAAAACTCTGAGTCATCTTGTTGACTTGAGCTGAGTTCACCTTCTCGTTTGGGGTTGATAGAGCTGTGAACCGTTTGTTTTACGGTGGTATGCAGTGGTTGGTATTCATACTGTTGAGAGTAGGATTAGAGGGTGGGTATGCTTGAGAAACCGGTGTTTGGATCCACTCAGACAGAGGGAGACTGCTGCCTTTCTTCTCCATGACCCTTGAAGAGTATTGGAAAGGGAAGTCAGGGCCTGAGGGACTGTGAAGCAGAGAAAGGACTGATTCCTGGTTTTGGGTGTGTGGATGTCTTAGAGGTCAGGGTTAACTTTGCTGTAGGTGTCCTTAGCTCTCCATTGAGGCCACTAGCTTAGCATTTATCCTTTCCTAGATCCTTGATGGCCTGATTAACCCTACTATGGGGGATTGGATGATTTGTGTACCTTGGCTATGTGTAAGCCTACTTTCACCCTTATTCCTTAAGGAATCATGCCTAGCTTGGGGGTGGAATTCTTGCTGAGAGATTGATGAGAACGGTAGCCTATGGTTGGGTGGAACGTTGTAGCGACATAGCTGGTTACGGGATGAATTCTATTTAAGATAAGTATTCTTGACTATTTTTTCTCTGCATTTATACTTACTGAGTAATGAATATAATGAACATGTGGTATGCTTACATGAATGTATGTTTACTTCCACTATGTATATGAAGGATTATGCATCTTAGTATGTTTTAGGATCTAATCTTTGTATTTCAGCATTATATGCCTGTTCATGTTCATAAGGCTATTTTCCCGTATGTTTGGTGATAGTAATGTCCTCTTCGTCAGTTGAGGGTCGGGGACATTATAGAATTGTATCAGAGGTTTGGTTGAAGCATGGGCCTGAATGGGCCATGAAGATGCAGTGACAGAGCTTATGTTGCAACATTTGGGCCTTAGAGGGCCATGAAAGAACAGTCAACAGAGGTAGGTTGCCTACTGCCCAGAAGAAACCAGGAGAAATGGTGAATCACAGGAAAATTCACAAAATTTTTCTAAGTGCCAGAATTGTCGGCTCATCGGAAAACTTAGTGACAAATTATTCCGATGCAGTGGAGCACTTAGTGGGAAGGCCACCCGATGGATGGTAATCAGAAGGAAATTGAGAAAAGGTTGCATTTGCCGGTCGTCGGCTCATCGGAGAACTAAGTGAGAAGGTCCTCCGACACAACGGAACTTATAGTTTGAAGCTTAGCCGACATCGCAGAAGGTTTTGTGAAACTTTGGCTTAAGTGTTGGAACCGTCGGCCCATCAAAGGACTAAGGATGAAGGTCCTCCGACACCACAAAAGTGTTAGACTAAAGATCACCCGCAGCAGGAAGAAATTTTGAAAATTTGACGAAGTAATGGAATCATCGGCGATTGGCGATGATTAGTTGATCGCATCACCAACGCTCAGCTGATCATGTTACCAATGCAGTGAAATTTTTGCGACTAGATCAGAAGAGGTTAGATGATCTTGCACCGCCATTATGGATATCTAGACAACTATGGTTCCAATGGGTAGGGCCTCCAACCGCCAATGCTGCAGAGGATAGTTGATCCGACGGCCGATGTGACGGAAGAAAGAGGAGGAAAGTTCGAAAATTTTTCTAAGGCATGAGATTGTCAGCTATCAAAAAATGATAGTGGTATTCATTGCCAATGAACATCGAAAGGAATTAGTGGTTCAAGCGCTGCCGTTGCAGAATCCTAGTGCACTAATCCTCTGACAGTTACATGTTCCACTTTTCAATGCCGTGATGGTTGTGTTTCAGTCATTGATCGAAAGTTGTTAGTTGAATGGAGACCAATAGGGGAAGATGGAGCCGATGGAGTCGGTGGAAGATAGAGGAATCTCTCACTAAAAAATAGTTAAACAAATCAGAGAAAGAGATGGTTGAGCCAAAGAACCGGAAAACAAGACTAGAGAGAAAATTTGGAAAAAAATTTCTAAGTCGTAGAATCATCGACCATCGACGAAGATTAGTTGATGACGTCGTCGATGAACATCGGAAGGAGTTAACTTTTTTCATGCCACCATTGTGAAATTATAAAGAACTAAACCTTCTGATGGGTAGCAGATCCGACTGCCGATGTTGTAGTGACTAGAGGTTTCAACCGCCGATAGGCTTGTGCCGCGGAAACCTTAGAAGGATCGTTGTCCACCGTTGCGTAAGTTTAGAGAACTAAGCTTCCAACGGTTATAGGTTCTGACTGTCGATGTGGATTAAGTTGTGCTTTATATCACCAATCGGAAACCATTAGAGGTTTCAGCCGTCGAAACACTAGGAGAATTAGTGGGGAGAGACCCGACTAGATGGAAAATTTTTGAAGATTTGTTTGAAGTATAAGGTCATAGGAGAATTACTGAGGACCAGGCCATCGATCGGAAGGAATCAAAGGATTTTAAATCCACAATTATGGAATTCCAAAGAACTATCCACCTGATGGATAGTAGGTTCGATAGCTGATAGTTGCTGCGGAACCCGCAGTGAGATCACTTTCCACCATTGCAACTGCCCAATGGACTGCGCACCCAATAAATAATGCATCCGACCGCTGATACTACGGAGAACCTTAGCTAATGAAACTTCCAACGAATAGACCTTGGCATCACCATTACAGTTCAAAGGGATAGATCGCTACGGACCCGAAACATCAAAGAGAAATAAACGAATAGACTGACGATGTACAGCGGGGAAAATTAGTGATATGGCTTCCAAAATGTCGAAACATTAGTTGGGATGAGACCCTATCCTGTACAAGGAAATTTGGGTTCTTCGAAATGGATTTTTCAAGCAAATTTCAACTATTTTTTAGTGGATTTTTTGGCAGATTCAGGGCTAAAAAGGAAGAATAATTCTAGGTGGCTGAAGTTGGCAATTCAGACTAAAATATAGTTGTGTGTTTTTCCTAAATTTGATGAAAATCATCATGTTAGAAGTGGTGTGGTTTTCACACCCGAGGTTAGAATGAAGCATGTGGATAGGTGTTGGAAAGCTTATCTAGCAGGGAATAAGGGAGAATTCCCAGAGTTCGAATGTGATGCTGCAAAGTACTAGTGGATGTCAGTATGGACAAACCAGTTGTTGTGTGGAAGAGGAGTTCCATGCAAAGATGAGGGATTTGAAAAGGGAAAATTCCTTAAACCCTGTCTTGCTAATTATAATTACATTTATAAGCTTCATACATGAAATGTATGAAGATATGCCTTGCATGCATAAGATATTACATGTTGGTAAGAATAGTGAGAATTATACATTTATAATGAGCCACTAATGATGATTATTGCATTGATGTTGGCATTAGTGGAAAAACCAACGACAACATGGACATGGCTGAATATGTTGTTGACGCTGACGAATGTTACTAGCAACCCTATGAAGAAAGGGATAAGGCAAAAAGTCTAGAATCAAAAGTTGGTGAGCAAATTCTGCAATCTCCTGCAAAGGACCAACCAAACTTGTAATGTCAAGGGTGTAAGTAGGACCCATGAAGGTAAGAGTTTAATTATGACAATTGCATGGAGTGGTAAAAGAAAGAGGTCTCATACCATGTGGGTATTTGAATTTTATACTGCATTAATATAGAAATGTGTTATGCCTGTATTATGTTTCTATGAGCTTAGTAGCCCGAAGAAAGTAAGCACTGATGATCTTGATTATAGTAATGCATCCTATATGAAGTAGTCATGGTTAGGGCATGCATGGTATGTTTGAATGCATAGTATTCCTGAATCAATGCAAGGTATCATTGAGTGGATACACGTTAAAATATTTCATAAATCTTGTAGTTATGCATTGAATGGATGCATATGAAGGGTGTAAGTAAATGATTACCTAAGTATGGGTGAAAATGTTGTGATGCATTGCATGAATTCATTAAGATAGTGCATGTGATATTATGAATAAATAATGGCTGAAATGATGAATTGATGACAATTATGGAACCATTTCAAGAGTTGTTATGAATGCAGGATAGTAAGTGCATGAAGAGGGTAGTCATGATCAATTGGCTGCCAAAAATGCTCTATGGAAGAGAAAAGTGGTACAAATGATACGCTTGTGAAGTAAGAAGTATCTAAACCTTTCATTTAATTGCATAAATGATGTGACGGTACCCTGTAATTTAAGGTATGATAATGATTGCGTGAAGTAAATGAGTTTTGGTAATATTGATGTGATAAACAGTTAGAAGTATTTGGATTTTATAAATTCTGAAAATGCCTCAGCGATGGTTGCAGCAATGAAAAGGTTATATGCATGTAGACTTACCAAGTGTTTTCCTAATTGAAGTTCAGGTTTTTAGGTAGATTGTTCGAAGAATGGCAATGAGAGTAAGACCATGGAAAATGCCAGAATCTACCATGTGAAAGAGCCAAACCTTATGAGAAGAGTCTCATGGATGTGACAATATTTTGTATGCATAATGGGTTATTAAATTTGAATTTGTGAATTTTAGATTTGAGAAATTGCTGACAACTATTAATCACTATTGGCTTGCATAAGATTGTGTCAAGAGGATGCATTGTAAGTGGGTATTCATGTTATACTAGTAAGCATAAAATTATAATGGGAATAGTGGTGCTGCTTACAAGAGACCCACAATTGAGGATCACCTCATTGCCAAGCAAATCAATTTCTATAATAAACAGGGTTGCAAATTCTCATTGAATTTAATTACTAATGTCATTGCTTGGTTATAGAACAATCAATTTGGATTGTATTATCAGATAATGTAGACTATTTGGCTATTTGATGAATGTGCCAGGGGTACACACTATAGGAAGATCATGTGTGATGGCCTACAGGAGCCAAACTTCATGGGAAGGTTTTCCCTTATCTTGGAAATGGGTTTTGGGTGAAACTCCATTGGACATTTTGGAAATGTCTCATCTGCACTACATGTTTGGTAAGCAAAATGAGTGAGATGGTATGGCTTATGTCGGTAAGACATGCGTGGATACAAAATGTAAAGAGGAATTGGGATGGAAAACTGAGGGACTGACAACTCAGAGAAGGGAGCCCCCATTCCTCCTTAATGAAGGAATACTGCCTCGACAAATGGATAAGTGTTCTGTGACCCTAGCCAAGAATATGCATGTCAAATTGTTAAATTCAATATACAGAGCATGTTTTGATTTTATTTCCATTATGACATATTTCTTGAGTATGAATAGGGCCTATATGGCACACACCGAAAAAGGGTACACACTTTTCCAATGTTGGGTCATGAAAGGGTTTTCAATATTGATTACACCCTAGGGAGTGAGCGCACTCCTGGTGTCTCAATACTTGATAGAGAATGATATAAAACATGATTAGGGTTTTTAGAGCAATAACGCTAATGAATATGCTTATATTGTTTGTGTTGTAAGGCTAAATAGATGTAGTCTGATATTGTACACTGAATGGACAATGGCTTGAGCTCATCCTACCTTCTACTAAAGAGCATAGAGAAGGAGACATTCCTAAGGGAGTGGTCTCTTGTGTGATATGGGGTAGTGGAATTAGAGCTCACCACTGGAAATGAAACCTGGAAATGCTTATTATTGTCAATGGCCTGATAAACCCAACGGTGTTGGCTTGGCTGATGATTGATTGTTGATATAAGTGCATGTTTTATTGTTGATGGCTTCATAAACCTAATGGTGTTGGCTTGGTTGATGATTGATTGTTGATATATGTGTATTGCTGATATAAGTGCAGGTGATTTGTTGACGGTATGTTAAACCCAACTGAAGGTTGGCTTGACTATGTAATTATTTGATGTTATGGAAATTGGGGAAATGTTACAGTGTTGGCTTGACTACTTGTAGTCTGATAAGCCCAACTAATAGCTGGCTTAGATGAGTATCCTGATAAACCCAGTAGTGTATTGGCTTAATTTCCCACGGCCTGATAAACCCAATTGTGTATTGGCTTAGCTGAACGGTCTAATAAACCCAACTATAGCTTGGCTTGACTGTGCCTGATATATATATATATATATATATATATATATATAAGGATGTTGTGAAGCAGCCTACGTGCTGGCCTAACATCCAAGTCCATAGGCGATCCTAAGGCTTGCAAAGCGAAGCAGGATCCTGTGGACCAACGAGGAAACACACAATACAGATAAGTATTGGATTATTTTTCAAATTCTTACTTAAAGAATATACATGTGTATATGATTTGGTTATGATGTTTTAAGCTTTTGTTTTAGAGATAAAAACCGATGAGAATAAACTAAACATGTGAATCTATTCAATGTTTGAATATAGGTATCACTGGGAGCGAGGACTATGAGAACATCCTAGGGGTGCATGAGGACATGTGACTATCCTGAAGAGCTTAGAATGAGTAGTAATGAAAAATGTGCTAGTGAGATTGTGAAGGTCCTAGCAGCTGAGACAAACCATGTGGGGAGGTTCCATGGTTGAGAGGTTTGAAATAGACCGGAGACACTAAGTGTCATGACCAAGAGGGATTGGTCCAGCATTCACGGTGAAGTGAAAGAGGCCAAGAGCATGAAAAGCCACAGTGGTGGCGTGGGTTCCAGGATGGAACAAAACAAAGAGGGGAAAAAATCTTGCTGGTCTCTCTTTCCCTTTTGATTATATATATATATATATA
>LPNX010693373.1:209509-277188 GCA_001517045.1 Pseudotsuga menziesii
CAGAAGACCAAAAAACGCTGGACTTGGATGGAATTCTCCTTCAAACGATTACCAGGACCCAAGAGAATCTTGGAGAGATGCTCAAGATACAAAAAATGCAGAATGAGATGAACCACCAGATTTTGCAAGACTCTATTGGTTTGCAAAAGGAGGTGAATGGACTTCTGGGAGCAATCCATAAAGACAAGGAAAGTGGATCAATGATGGGACATTAATCCAAGTGATCCATTAAGAAATGGTCCAGGCATGAAGAATGAAAGGAAATTGAGCAGGTAAAGATGAAGCAACCAGCGAAATGTTGGAAATGCGGAGGACATCATTTACGCCGGGACTGCCCAACGAGGGAACATAAAGAGGGCAGCAGCCATAAAGTTCCTTGACTTGGGGATGAGATGAAAACTGAGAACCAATGGGAGAAGCTCGTGGAAGCCAAGGGGCTTGGTCCTAAAAGTTCAAAGTAAATAATTGAACATGGGACAGATCTGCAAAATTTTGAAATTTTGGATGTGCAAATTGTATATGTATTCCTATGTATTAGAAAACCGAGGATGGTGTTATTCTAAGGGGGAGGGGATTGTAATACCCCCGGTTTTGACCCCAGATGCATTAAAAGGTACATGATGTATATATTGTAATTAATCGTGGTGTGGAGCTAAAAACAAAAGCCCCACCATCAATTTGGTCGTGTTATGTTTCGGCAATAGGGATCGTTGCCGATGGTATATTGTGCTATTCGGCACACTATAGTTTTGGGGATCATCTAAATATGCACATCAATTAAAATAAACCTATATCTAGCTATGATGGTGCAACATTGAATGAAAAGGGCATGATTCCTATGGGTAAGGGGGTGGTTGTCCAACTCGTGGGGGTCATTGGGAGTTTTCCATGTGTCTACCACCCATTTAAACTTCTATTGTCTGGGAGTAGTTATTGCTTAGTAGTAGTGGGTGTGGTAGGATTTTCAGTCCTTTCCCATGTACCCACTCCACCAGCGGACTCTTCCTCTACATGTCGCATGGGAAAGAAGAAATACTCTCCACTCTCCCATAGTTCCACTCGCGGGAGGTTTTGGATCTTGTCCATTCTCATGTAGGGAGGTCTGCTTCCTCACACACATCACTTGGGGGATTCTCCATCATTTGCTCATCTCAAATAGGCAGGGTTCTATTCTCCCTTCTCTCGCTAATTACTAGTATCCGTGGGTCTTTACTGTGAGATCGGCTTTGTTCTTTCCCTGACCTATGAAGAATTGATTGGCCTTTTGTATTATCAGACTATGTGTGTT
The DNA here is from genome assembly GCA_001517045.1 of Pseudotsuga menziesii. Taxonomy (NCBI): domain Eukaryota; kingdom Viridiplantae; phylum Streptophyta; class Pinopsida; order Pinales; family Pinaceae; genus Pseudotsuga; species Pseudotsuga menziesii. The sequence continues at coordinate 210,798 of LPNX010693373.1, forward strand.
ACCCTCATGGTTTTGTGGTCTGCGTACCTATTTTCCCTTGCCCAAGATTGAGAATCAGACTTCTCCTCCATTGTCGACTATGTAGGTGTGTCATGAATTCATTGTTGAGAACGGGCTATTATTTCCCCACATTGGTTTACTATGTATATTCTTACGTTTTTGGGTGTACGTATGTGTTTCCCCTGTCCAGGATGAGAATCAGACCTTTCCATCTCCATGTGGGATTTGCTCTGAGTTTGTGTTTCTCCCGTTGCTGCAGTGGTAAAGGTGTGACTGTTGTTTTCCCTTGGTTCTTCGGTTGATGTGTATGCAAGCACCTTTTAGGTTGCTGCTGAGTTGTTTTTTCCATGCTAGGGCCAAGAACAACTCTAAGTCATCTTGTTTACTTGAGCTGAGTTCACCTTCTCATTTGGGGTTTCCACCCTGTTGCCTTCATCTTCTTCACAAAGTTGTGAACTAATTTTTTTACTACCGTATGTAATGGTTTGTCTTCGGACTGTTGAGAGTAGGATTAGAGGCTAGGTATGCTTGAAAAACTAGTGTTTGGAGCCACTCAGATAGAGGGAGACTGTTGGCTTTCTTCTCCACAACCCTTGAAGAGTATTAGAAAGGGAAGTTAGGGCCTGAGGGACTGTGAAGCAGAGAAAGGACTGATTCCTAGTGTTGGGTGTGTGGATGTCTTAGAGGTCAGGGTTAACTCTAGTGTAGGTGTCCTTATCTCTCCATTGAGGCCAACAGCTTAGCATTTAGCCTTTCCTAGCTCCTTGACAGCCTGATAAACCATACTGTGGGGGCTTGGCTGATTTGTGTACCTTGGCTATGTGTAAGCCTTCTTTGACCCTTATTCCTTGAGGAATCATGCCAAGCTCAGAGGTGGCAGTGTTGCTGAGAGATTGATGAGCACGCTGGCCTATGGTTGGGTGGAACGTTGTAGCGACGTAGCTGGTTGTGGGATGAATACTGTTTAACATAAGTATTCTTAACTATTTTGTCTCTGCATTTATACTTACTGATTAATTAATATAATGAACATGTGGTATTCTTGCATGAATGTATGTTTGATTCTGCTATGTATATGAAGGATTATGCATCTTAGTATGTTTTAGGTTTTAATCTTTGTATTTCAGCATTATATGCCTCTTCATGTTCATGGGGATATTTGCCTGTATGTTTGGTGATAGTAACGTCCTCTTCCCTGGTTGAGGGTTAGCGACGTTACACATATAGTGGCAAGCCAATGGGCTATGACACCATTTCTACAATGGTGCAGCCCATGGCATAATGCCCTAAGATCTAGAAGCATTCCCAACTTAAAATACAAACAAAACAAATGTAGTGTGTTGGTTCTGACTGGGCAGACCTGGGTTTACTTTACTGTACCAACAAAACCCCTACCTCACTGGCCCTTTCAGTGACAGATCGTAGAGCGGCCTGAAGTCTCACTCGAAGTGATCTTAAATGGGGTGGCTGAAGACTCAGGTGTTTTCAACTGGGTTCTGTAGCATCCTAGGGCCTCGCGAATCTTCTTAGGAAACGGGATCTCTCTGCGAGGATGATCTCTCCTTCTAGCTGGCACTGATAGGGAGCAGACTCTTATCGCATCGCATCTTCTCTGGCGATGCGCAAACTTACTCTTCTGCTGAGCTCCTTCCCTACAATATCTCACACCGTAGCTCCCCAGACAATGTGATATCACCTTTCTATGTTGTAACATGTCCTATAATAAGGCTCAATATGCGTATCAACTCTCAAGTTCCTGCGACCTCCTTCCTGGTCTATTGACTCTGCTAGTCTTCACAAGGGTGTTAAACCACTCACTTAAAATATTAGGTTTAACACTCTAACATCAACTATATTGAACTCATGGAACTCATATACCGGAGTCACTTTACGCTGTAACTGTCAACTATTATGAATCAAGCATTGGTAAACTGATACACAGGCTACTTGATACATTTAACTTGATTTTAACCTTCTATGTGCTATAATTAAAGCATAACATAAATACATTCATCACTGATAAGAAACATTCATGTAATAGATAACAGATAGCAAACAGGTAAAACACAATCACAAGAATAGTCACACAACACACAGTTTTTACATGGTTCACTTCCAGGGGGGAAGCTACGTCCACGGGAACTTGTTTTTATCTTATAGCTTGAGAGAGTAAACACAGTTCCATGGCAACCTCTTATGTAGCCTGAGATCTTTTGGGAAACTCCACACACACAATCGAGAGCCCTTCTCTCTTAGATATCTTCTCTTCTTATATTTCCTTCTTACAATATACTCTTCCTCTCTCTCTCTCTCAATCCTTGCAGATTGTTACATTCATGCTCAAAGATCCAGCTATTGGTTACAGTAAGATAACCACAGATTGAATAGCAGAACCAGAGCTTGACTCAAGAACAACTAACTGACTAACTGTCTAACTGGCTAATTGACCAACTGTCTAACTAGCTAATTGACCAATTGCCTAACCTTTTACAATACAAAATACATGCTTATATAGGCGGCCCAAAGGTCTCTCCCTGTTACAACACTGTGGGCCTTTCCCAACAGTAACCCAAAAACCCTAACTGTGAAATTCGATGGATCTGTACTATGGGCTATTTCTTACCGTCACACCACAGCTTTTTTCCGTCTTCCACGCTTCTCGACGCTAATCGTGGGTATGGGCGCCGCTTCCTGTACAGTCTTCTTATGTCCTTTGTCTTCAATACCTCATCCTCCTGCTCCTTTTCCTTTATGAGGGTATTTGAGCCCTCCTGTCTTCGCCGCTACCTTAAGTGCAGTGGTTGAGCTCTCTCTTCTCGGCCACTCGGGTACTATTTCCTTTGAATTCTTCTTCCAATATAGTAGCTTTTCTTATAGCTGCGGGGCCCTACTCCAACAATCCCCTAGCACTTACTTGTGGCTCATCCCTGAGCCACTAAAAGCTAGTTTCTCTTCCTGTAGCATCTCCTTGGCTTCCTGCGAAGTCCTTGTAAGTCTCTCCCGAAATCCTGCGACACACTCTTGTGTCATTTCAAGCATAGCTTGGCTAATGATGGAGTCTTCTGTATTATCAATATCACTTTTGCTTGTAGTGAACTCCTTAACCTTCTACTCTAGGATGGACTCTTCTACTATCTGAGCTTGACTCCTCATCCTTGGCAGCTGTCTGACCTGTGATGTACCTAATTTCACAACCCTGGGCAGCGTCGTCATAACATACACAAGGCCACCATGCTGGAATCTTTGCACAATATCTTGTAAAGGTTCTGTCTCAAACAGAACCCACTCGGTGCAATACTCTGAACTGGAAATGGCCGCGAAATTGGGGAAAACCAGGACTCTGTAACTGCAGTATCTCTTCACAGGGGAAACTCTTACAAATTGCTCTATACTCTCAGAAATCGCTAAAGTAACCCTTCTGGATGAATGATCTCTGTTTTTATAATGAAGGTGATAATCTCTAAAGAAACGATCACTTAGCTAGACCCATCGGTGGTATTAATTGCATGGACAATCCAATGCTCATCGTCTTGATCCTCATTAATTACTGACAATTCGATCAAAATTCCCTCGAAACTTGTGTGCAGGCACCGGTCTCGTCGAAGATTTATCAAATCTGGATAAATCATTATACTATTTCCAAATCTAGGGAAACATATAGCTGTCGTATCTGAATTGACTACTTTTTAGAAGGTGAAGTGACTATCCCTCTGTCTCTGTTAAAAAATTATCTACATGGCACGGGGAACATCGCATCGTCTCAGACCAAGGTGTCGGCATGAACGCTGCAACGTTAAAAAACTCCGCAAGCATCCTATGACTTGCGTAACATACTCTTTTCTGATGCGATTTTTTTTTTTAACTCTTTCCCTGCAAGCATCCTAGGTCTTGTGCAAAATAAACTTTCCTCATGCAATTCCTTATACTTAGAATACTTAAAACTCTTTACCTGCTGGTGTAGACTAATTACCGGTGCGATGCGTCCTTTCAACTACACTAGACATCTGCAGAGCTTTAAACTATCTGAGTTAGGGCTGGGAGGTGGAGTAGCTATCACTATAAAGCTTAAGTCTACTGCCATTAATCAAAGTGGGAAGAAGCTCCCTGTTTAGTTTACTGAGCTGAACGACACCTCCTTCTGTAACATACTGAATCTGATATGGCCCCAACCAATGCGTCTTGAACTTTCCTGGAAACTTAGCAAACTTACTGTCATATAGGAGCACTAGGTCTCCTATCTAAAAACTCTTGCTCTTAATGTGTTTTTCATGACAAGCTTTCTCTCGTGCCTTTTGCACTTTCTGATGAAATCCCGTGATGAATATGTCTTCTTCTAAGGCAAGCAGCTGAACTATCCTTTCATTCATCGTATTTGTATCAGCTATCTCGGTAATTTGAGCAACTCTTAAACTGTGAATAATATATTCCATAGGCATAATATCCTGTTGTCCATACACCAAGCTGAAAGGTGTGTGTCCTGTAAGTTTCTTGCATGTAGTCCTATAATCCCATAATACAACATTAACTCTGAGGTCCCAATCATTTCTTTGGCTGTTACAGATCTTAGTAAGGGCATTTTCCAGAATCTTGTTAAAGGCCTACACCGTACCATTATCTTGAGGATGGTAGGGAGTGCTCTTATGTTGCTGGATCTGAAATTCCTCCATCAAGGCCTCAATAGTGTGGTTCAGAAAATGTGTGCCTTGATCACTCATCAAGATTATTGGACATCCAAATATGCTTATGATGTTTTCAAAGATGAACTGTGCAGCTGTAGTAGCATCACAATTCCTTACTACTTTTGCCTCCACCCACCTGGTGAGGTATTCTATTCCTGTGATGATGTATCTTGCACCAGTTCGTTTCCCGGGTGGGTTTATAGGACCCACAAAATCTATAGCCCACTTGTCAAATTCCCGCAATGTAATCTGTGGTCCCAGCGGCATTTCATCTCTCCGTGAAGGTTTTCCTACCCTCTGGAAGATATCACAGCATCTGCAAAACTCCTTAGTGTCTTTATACAAAGTAGGCCACCATAATCCTGCAGCTAGGATTTTCTGAGCAGTCAGATTCCATATGAAATGACCTCGTACGGCACCTGAATGCACTTCTCTGATAATGGCCTTTTTTTCGTGCAGCATAACGCATGTGCGCAAGAATTCATCCGGACCTAGCTTATATAAATGTCCTATGATCAAAGTGAAGTCTGCTGCTTTCACAACTAACTGTTTCTTTTTCTATTTAGTAAACTCAATAGGTTCCCACCTTGTAGTGAGAGAGTGAATAATATCAGCGTAATACTCATCTGCGATCTGGATAGAAAAGAATTGCGCATATGGCAAGTTGTCCTCCAAATTACTTGTTTCTTTGCCTGAATCTATCTGCGATAAGTGATCTGGTCCGGCATTTAATTTTCCTGGTTTTACAATAATTTCAAAATCATACTCCTGAAATAAGAGTAACCATCTACAGATCCTTCCTCCTAATACTGGTTTATTGGCCAAGTACTTTAAAGCAGAGTGGTTAGTGAACATCTTGAATGGGGCACCCAACAGGTAGTGCCTGAACTTCTATAGAGCATACACCATAGCTAATCCTTCTCTTTCTGTAGTGGTGTAGTTCTTTTCCATGGTAGATAGCTTTCTGCTTGAGTACGCGATAGGGTGATCGATACCTCCTTCTCCTGGCTGGCTTAAGACGATCCCCAGTACGATGCCAGATGCATCCACATGTACATGAAATGGCTGGTTCAAATCTGGGAATACTAAGATGGGTGCTGTAACCATATTCTCTTTAAGTGTGTCTAAAATTTGCTGACATTCCTCATTCCATAGGAATTTCACTTCTTTCTTTAACAGATTTTCCATAGGTGTTGTGATCTTTGCATAACCTTTGATGAATTTTCTATAGTACCCGATATGACCAAGCACTGTCCTCAATTTCTTGACTAAGTTGGGTGCTGGAAGATTAACAATGATGGCAATATTTACAGGATCTACCATTAAGCCTTGTATGTAAACAATATGACCCAACAAAATACCAAATGGCGCACATAATATACATTTCTTCAAGTTAAGAGAAATATGATATTGCCTACATTTCTCTAACATGAGCCTTAAATCTCCTATATGCTTGTCGATTAATCCAAATACAGTCCAATCATTAAAATAGACTTCTAAGAATTTATGGATGTATTCCTTGAATACAGCAACTACTACTCTAGAAAAGATAGCTGGTGCATTTTTAAGACCAAAGGGCATTACCGTGTACTGGAATGAGCCCCATTTTGTCGCAAAAGTGGTCTTATGTTGATCCTCTGAATGGATTCTGATCTAGTGATAGCTTGAAAAGCCATCGGTGAAGGAGTAGACCTCCTGTCCTCCCACATTGTCTAAAACTTCATCAGTGAAAGGTGTCAGAAATGGGTCATGAAGTGATGCATCATTGATTTTGCACAAGTCGACAGAAATCTTGATTTCTCCTTTGGTTTTCTTTTCATGCACGACCATGGGACTAACCCATTCACTCTCTTCTACAGGTTCAATGATGCCTGCTGCTAGCATCTTATCAATTTCATCCTTAACTTTTTCTTTATAGCGATGATTCAATCTGTATGGATGCTGCTTAAGTAGCCTAGCATCCTCTTTCAATGGTATGCGCATGACTCCCAAATCTCCTACTTTTCCCTTCATCTTTGTGAACTTAGTGGGAAATAGGTCCTGATAGTCATGTAAGAGATCTGCGATGTGTCTTACTATTTCATCATCCCAATAGTCTCCAATAGAGGCAAACTTAGGTTCTGTTTATGTGCCAATATTGATCTTTTTAATCTTGAGAGGTTCTATAATAGCGATAATTTCTAGTCTCGTTCCATCAACGTCGCGAGTCCCTTCTGACTCAGGAATGTTGAAACTGCGAGGATTCTCATCCTCATCATCTGGCTCTGCTACGAAGTTGTAACATTCTAGCGCATGTTCCAATTGTCTAGCCCAATTAGGCTGACCAGGCACTGATAGGGTATAGTCATCAAATATCTTAGTCTTTATTACATCTAGAGCCTGATCAATGCTTGGATACTCAGATTCAAAAGTGAAAGTGAGTAGGAAGTTGTCTATCATAAGTGGCCATGTGACGGTTCCTCTACATAATTCTGTCTCTGTGTACCAATTCCTTGGCACTGTGTCTAAAGTGTGAATGAATAGGTGAACCCATTCATCGTCTGAAATGTTCGACCAACTCTGTTCACAAATTTGAATATGTGACCTGGGGTCACTCTCTCCTGTGTATTTCTACTATAAAAGGCTCCTTTTCATTAGAAAATATGATCGCCATCAGTCTCTCAAGATCATCCCATGATGCGATATGTTCTCTATGTGCATGCCACCATCTTGTAGGTGTGGCTTTTACTGTAAGGTCCATAGTTGTCATCCTCTGCTCCTGAGGGATTTCTTGTTCAAACTGCTGTAAAAAGTCATTGACATTCGCTAAGCCATGAAACAATGGAATGTCAATACTCTCTGCGCCGATCCAACGCAGTGACTTAGTCATAAACGCACATCTACGAGCTGAGACTTCGTAAAGTCTATTCTGCCAGTTTTCTAAACCAACCTCTGAATCTGATGCGCATGAGCTGTCGCATCGCCAACTAATATTTCCTTTTGCATTAGGGTTGATGTAATCACTATGATTAGCAGTCATTTGATAAAGGCTTTCCATGTTGTGCACCTCCTCCTCTACCCTGATAGGTTCAATGTAGCGAGGACCCTGAAAAGGATCCAACGGTGCGATGACCCGGATCTGACTATCCTCAAAGGTCATTTGTCTTTTATTTAAGTCGATGACAGCCATGTTATCGATTTCCCAATCAATACCTAGTAAATATAGGTACAGTCTACTATCGCCAATGATTTCTATGACTACAAAGTCTGCAAAGCTGCGAACTCTGTCAATATCAACTGGTACCTGTGGTAATCGACCCAGTGGTGATACCCGCTGCTGATTAGCTAAGCGCAGATGAATAGGCTATCTAGCTAACTTAGGGCTACCCATTTGTTCCCATGTCTGCTTAGTCAGAACATTTACCTCTGATCCTAAATCTAGGATTACCTCATCCATTTCAAATTCTCCAATTTGCGCTATGAGTCTCAACTCTCTTCCTGTTCTTGTATGGCCCATAATATTATGAACAGCCCGCTGTGCACTGTTCATGGAAGAAGACGGCTGACACTGATCTATGATGCATTGAATCTCTCCGATTGCTTTCTCATTTCGTACAAGTTTCAAGCAGCTCTGCAGAAAGGATTGTACACTTCCTGTCGACTCATCCTCTTCTCACCTTCCTGATGTGGTAGCCTGCGGTATCTGCACAGGACTAACGCCACAAGGTGTTTTCTGTTACGGTATGCCCATACAAGGTAGTACCTGTAATCTTGATGCTGTAGGTTTAGTAAAGAAATTTTTTGCTTGCTGAAACATTTCTTTGTTCTTCTGTAGGTCGAGTGGTGTTGATTTACTAGTTGCTTTGCGCACCCACTCCAGACCTGTATTCTTTTCTGCATCGTGCGATGTCCTACTAGTAGAAGCACCGCTGCAAGTCATTATATTGACTCTGGGTTCTAGTTCTTTCTGCTCAGCAGCAATAAGCTGAATGTTTTGGTTTACTGTTGGCTTAGGATCCCTAATCTTGGCTATCAATATCGGACACTCTTCTTTAGGGTGATCATAGGACTTGCAATACTTACATGTCGTACTAGGGTTCTGACAGTCCCTAGCATAATGTACTACAATTCCACAATTGTAACAAGTGATTGGTCCATGGCCATGGCCAAATCCTCCTCCATGTCCTTGTCCTCTGAATCCTCCACCACGTCCATCATGAGCCGGTCCATGCTGTGGTCTTGCTGCTGGACCTGTTGTTTCTGAATGGACTTTGTACAATTCATGCTTTCTCTCAATCATGATATCATAAGCTCGGTAATTACGTTCATCATGACCTACTGACTTGCAGAAGTTACAATATAAGTTCATAGGGGTTTGTACATACTTCTGAAGTAAAGGGCATTCCTGTGGTCTATGCCCTCTTGTTCTACAAAGTTCACACCATGGCCCTTGGTTCTGTATTAAGGGGTTTGGAGCCCCACTTGCTAAATATTCAACAAATACTGGACAGTTATCTTTAGTATGGCCTTGTCCTTTACACTTTATACACCATAGTTCTTGTGCAATCTCTTTTCCTTTCTTAATCTCGTGTAGCTATAACATGAGATTGGCTAGCTGGTTCTGTAGGTTTGTCATACCTATACTAGTCTCAGCTAGAGGTGAAGCCTCTAGTTTCATTGCCATCTCTAATGCTTCATCCTGTGTACATAGTATCGGTTGCATTAATGGAAGTTTGATATGCGGATGCAGTGCTGCGATGAACCATTCCTTATGCTGCTCTGGCGCAAACTCAAAGCTAACCTGGTCTATAAGAGCTTTGAATTTCTGATCAAAGTCCCATACTAACTCTGTAGGTAACTATTTGATGTCTTTGAGCTCTGTGATACACTATGACTCAGACTTAGGTTTCTTAAATTCTTTAATCATGGCAGTCCTGACCTGTATGAGCGTTCTAGCCGGTGTTGTTGTATACTTCATATACCATGTTAAGGCTCTGTCTCTAAGTGTAGTGACCAACTGGACAAGTTTACTATTATCATCCTGGATTCCTTTAATGGTCCATAAGGCTTCACATAAGAACCAATGCTGTTCTGGGTCTTCTGCCCCTATACCCTTGAAGGTAGGTAACTTCATGTCATCCCCCATTCTGTTTCTACGTGGCGGATTCTAGTTTGCTGTAGTACTACCACTCGGCGGTGTAGGTGTAGGTGATGTAGCGGTAGTGTGTACTATATGTGAAGTACTATATGGAGTTCCTATGGGATTATTCTGAGTCCCGATTGTTTTCTGTGGGGTATAAGGGTGGTAAGGGATACCCCCTACTGGTCTTGCTGTGTCTCCTTGGCTCTATTCTCTAGTATGGTATGAACTGTCTTCTACGAAGGAAGATCTGAAATCTACTTTATATTTCTTACCACTATGTGTACATCCAATTTCATCAAAATCACTCTCAAATTCTTGTGACATTACACTTACTGAACTTATGCATCTGAGAACATATACATTACTCCTTTTTCATGTAATAACATCTTAATGGACAAGTTTAATGATCTTAGGCACTTACCGTGATATCCTTTGAATAAGTGCCTCTCTGCTTCGCTGAAACTCTTTCTTTGATCGACTGCAAACTCGGTAATGAACCCTTCCAGTAAAATTGCAAGCCAGAAGTCTACGGCCCATGAAATGGGATTGTCTATGCTCCTCACGGTCTGAATCAGCTCCGGTGTCTAGACAATATTTCTTTTCTTCTTGAATATGCTCTTATCAGTCAACTTTGATAACCAGTCGTACAACTCATTTGCATAGGTCGCAAAAAATATCTCATGCAGATCTATGAAGATATGTTTTTGTAACCAGTCCTCTATATTGAGCCTAGGACTCTTGTTTTCTATCGTAGAAAATTCTCTTTCCTTTGACACAACCCACTCGTTGAGTTCTTCTTTAGTAGGATTCCAACAGAACATTAGCTCTTCAATTTGTTCAAAAATGGCAACAGAACCATTTGTTGGTTCTGACTGGGCAGACCTGACTTTACTTTACTGTACCAAAAAAACCACTAGCTCATTGGTCCTTTCGACGACAGACCGCAAAGCAGCACGAAGTCTCACCTGAAGTGATCTTAAAAGGGGTGGCTGAAGAATCGGGTGTCTTCAACCGGGTTCTGTAGCATCCTAGGGTCTCGCGACTCTTCTTAGCCAATGGGATCTCTCTATGAGGATGATCTCTCCTTCTAGGTGGCGCTGATAGGGAGTGGACTCTTATCGCATCACATCTTCTCTGGCGATGCGCAAACTTACTCTTCTACTGAGCTCCTTCCCTGTGATATCTCACATCGCAGCTCCCCAGATGATGCAATATCACCTTTCTATGCTGTAATATGTCCTATAATAAGGCTCAATATGCATATCAACTCTCAAGGTCCTATGACCTCCTTCCTGGTCTATTGACTCTGCTAGTATTCACAAGGGTGTTAAACCATTCACTTAAACTCTTACGTTTAACACTCTAACATCAACTATATTGAACTCGCGGAACTCATATACCGGAGTCACTTTATGCTGTAACTGTCAACTATTATGAATCAAGCATTGGTAAACTCTTACACATGCTACTTGATACACTTAACTTGCTTTTAACCTTCTATGCGCTATAACTGAAGCATAACATAAATACATTCATCATTGATAAGAAACATTCATGTAACAGATAACAGATAGCAAACAGGTAAAACACAATCACAAGAATAGTCACACAACACACAGGTTTTATGTGGTTCACTTCCAGGGGGAAAGCTACGTCCACGGGAACTGGTTTTTATCTTATAGCTTGAGAGAGTAAACACAGTTCCACTGCAACCTCTTATGTAGCCTGAGATCTTCTGGAAAACTCCACACACACAACCGGGATCCCTTCTCTCTTAGATCTCTTCTCTTCTTATATTTCCTTCTTACAATAAACCCTTCCTCTCTCTCTCTCTCAATCCTTGTGGATTTTTCAATCCCTGCGGATTGTCACATTCATGCTCAAAGAGACAGCTACTGGTTACAGTAAGATAACTATAGACTGAATAGCAGAACCAGAGCTTGACTCAAGAACAACTAACTGACTAACTGTCTAACTGGCTAATTGACCAAGTTCCTAACCTTTTACAATACAAAATACATGCTTATATAGGCGGCCCGAAGGTCTCACCCTGTTACAACACTGTGGCCCTTTCCCAATAGTAACCCAAAAACCCTAACTGTGACAGTCGGCGCATCTGTACTGTGGGCTGCCGCTTACTGTCACACCACAGCTTTCTGCACTCTTCCACACTTCTTGGTGCTGATCATGGGTATGGGATCCGCTTCTTGTATAGTCCTCTTCTGTCCTTTGTCTTCAACACCTCAGCCTGTTGCTCCTTTTCCTTTATGATGGTAGTTGAGCCCTCCTATCTTCATCGCTGCCTTAAGTGCAGTGGTTGAGCTCTCTCTTCTCGGCCGCTCGGGTGCTGTTTCCTTTGAATTATTCTTTCGATATAGAAGCTTTTCCTATAGCTGCAGGGCCCTGCACCAACATAGTGTTGTGCATAATTCAAAAACCCAAAACATTATTAATACACAGAGAAAAATTCTACCAGCTTAAAGCCATGAATCGAACCCAGTAAAGTCCACATGTTAAAATGCAACATTTACAATAACTACACAATCCTAATTTTACACAGTAAAATCTATTATAAACACTGAACTAAATAGTATATACCATAACACATTACAATCCTTACATAAAAGCCAACGCACAGTGTATTTACATAGTGAGCCACGAATCCTCTTTTACACCAGTAAAACTATTAAAATTGTTAAATGGAAAAGCTGAGAGCTATGGCACCATTACAACTAATGGTGCAGCCATATCCCAAAAATGCCAAACCTCCCAATGAAAGTAAAAAAACCAAAGCAAGCTACATTATAAAACCCGAAGGAAGAGTCAACAAGTGCCACACGAAACACCAACCCTGTAAAGAATCCCAACTCAAAAATGCCTAGAACAAGAGGAGACAAGTAAATCTTGCAAGAAGGCTTACCATGGCCATGAAGAAGCAATCCCAAATCAACATCATAGCCCTGTGAAAACCCCGGAGCGCCTTTTTTTCCACCTCCAAACAATTCCATGATGGCATGAGAAGCATGACCATGCCATGGCAAAAACAACGGAGCAATGCATTTTACACACAGGTGGTCTAGCTTACCTGTGAAATCGATGGAGGTCGCCTCCCTTCTCCAATTGCGCAGACACCACACTAAACCACAAATCCAAAACCACATAATTCACAAACAATGAATGCCAAATCCTTTTTCGAGTGTTTTTCACCAGCCCTAATGGCATTAATGGCACCAACTGATGGCCATTAACGCATCCATAAAAACTCACCATAAGATTTTGGATCAACGTTATACCATATACCAACCAAGTCATATGTTTAAACCCATTATCCTATAGTTACGCCACTTTCATATGTTAGCATAGGATTAGTGCTAACGACATGGTATTTATACCATAGTCCCCTAACGTTTTAGTATGCGGAGACCTTACTACTATGGTAGTGTGTTTACAAAGTCATCCCCTTTTGCATCAAAGTTTTATGTTATCACATGCACATGCCCCTTTTCTAGTTCATTTACGTAGCTTATGTGCATAGGGATTTAGTCTATGTTTTTTAGTATTTAGGAATAATGGAAAACATAGTATTCCATGATGCCCTCGCTAGGAAGATCAAGCATAAGTTTCCAAACTCGTAACCAAGGCTAACCTGTAAAATAGAAACAAGAGATGAGTAATTAATAAACAAAGAGTTAGATAATTAATAATGGTGAGGAAAGTAAGATAATTCACAACATCTAGTTAATTAACTAAGAAATATAAGTAACGAACATAGCACTTACCTGAGTGGTAAAGTGGGACAGTAATAAAAGTGCAAAGCAAAGCTAGAAGTATAACTAGGAAGTGAATTGCTTTAAGTAACCAATAATTCCGTTGACTCAGGAGTAACCTGTAAGTCAATAAATAAGGTGCCTTAGTTTGTATGAACTAAGTAATCCTGTATAATGAAGAATGACCTTACCTCTCAGATCATCATGGGAGAACGAGTCTTACCACTCCACCACTTTGTTCCCATCAACAAAGTTAAGTTAGTTTTTATTAAATAAACAAAGTACACATGTGCAGGAGCAAAACAATGATCTATACAATTCATTAATTTATTGACAGTAATAACTAAGGTGTATCAGTAGTTTAAATAATAGAATTAATACATAAGAAGTAAACAAACTAATAATCATTGAATGGATAAGAGAGTAAGATGAGAGTATGGGTAGTTTATAAAGACATCAAAAGTGTAAGTAGTGCATGTAATTCTGCACGAGTAATAATGATCCCCTTTGGGCTAATTTTCACTAGCCTATAACTTTTTTTTTATTTTCAATTTTTGGGGATATTACAAGTGGTATCAGAGCCCAGTTTCAATACTGAGAGACTTATGGGTATGCCAGGCATTTCCGTAGAGAAAATAAAGTATGATAAGTAATTTTAGTTACTAACAGAAATTTTTGCTGCTATTAAATTTTTTTGTGTTACATGAAAATTTCTACAGCGCTATTCAGTTTATGAACACTGAGGAAGAAAACAACTGGTAGGAAGAAATGACCACCCCCACTCCAGGAGTAAAATTGGTGGTCGAGCTAAACTCTAATGTGCTGAAAAAATTGCACAGTGTTCAAGTTGAACTGAAAATTTTTCAGAGAAGACAGTCTAAATGAAAGAAAGGAACATCAAGTTATAAATGAAGCATTATTGTGTAACATGACGGGAGGGATCCTACAAGGTAAACCTACCGAGTCCACCAACAGATCCAAAAGAGAACCATACCATGAGCCGACTAGTAGACCAAGAAAAATAGAAAAATAAGGTACACCTGAAGCAACTAAAGGAGATCATCATAGTCCTGCTAGTGATGGCTCACTTTCTCCCCAGAGGAAGAGGCAAAGAAATGATGATAGTATTCAGGGGGAGTTTTGAAAAATAAGAGCCCTGACCTATGAAGGTGAAGTAAATACAAGAGAAAAGGTTGAAGAATGGTTGCTAGGAATGAGTAAGTATTTCCAGGTTTATAACTATTCAAGTGTGATGCAGGCTAGGCTTGTCGTCTACAACCTAAAGCGTAAGACAACAAGATGGTGTCGAGATCTAAAGCACACCAAGAAAGATGAGCTGTGAGAAATAAGCCGAGAAAACTTTCAAAATATTTTCCAAGAAAACTACATGTCAAAAAAGTTCTTTGACAGCAAGGTAAAAGATTTCCATGAACTGCGCATTGGGTCCATGACTATGGATGCATTTATAAACATATTTCTAGATCTGTTGCATTATGTACCGTATATCAAAGAAGAGAAGGTGAAGATCTAGCAGTTCCTAGGATGTCCAAGTTTTCAGGCCAGGTTTGATTTTGACATGCTAAAGACTCTGGATACTGCACTACACAAGGCCCAACTCTGCTATGAGCATGGGCAGTTACATAAAGAAAACCAAAACTGAAATAGAGAAAAGTCTAGAACCTTTTCTGATAACTGCAAGCCTGGGTCAAACCCGTAGCCTTATAGAAAGAAAAATAATAGCTTTCAAGCAAACAAGAACTTCAACAAAACTAGTACGAAGCCTTATGTACCATATCTTACTAGTAATAAGCAAGTGGCGAGTGGAGCCAATGCTACCCCTTTAGTGATCAAGTGTTGGAATTGCAACGGGCCGCATTATGCTGGATATTGTAAGAACAATAACATTGGAGTCTTGCATAACATACAAGAAGAACCTACTGTTGAGGATATAGTGGTGTTATCCACCTGAATGGCACCTCTCTGTCCAAGTGCCGACATTCTCTATGTTGGCACACAAAAGGACATCTATGGATTGAGGGTTGCCCAAAACACTATAGATGGGATTATTAAGAACTACATTTATCATCCATCCAGCTGGTTATTTTTTACCTTTTAAATATGTCAAGTCCTATACACAACTCTTCTTATATGCAACTCACGTGTTGTACACGAGTGTCGGTTATTGCATCTCGCCTACAGATTTGTATGTGGGTTACCCTTAGAGCAACTCGCGTGCAATACACGAATTGCCAGTATTGATACCTGCATACACTTTCTTTTGGAATTTAAAATAAAAAATCGCGATTACTTGAGATTAGTTAAGCACTTAACCTTAATCACCTTAACTGACTCAACCTCCTCAACCTTCGAAACTGCCTTATTTCACCAAGTATAAATACAGGCCTTGGGCAGGGTGTTAATCACATACACTTGGAGAGCAAAGTTATGCTGGTGGAGTTCATATAGAAGTTTTTGGAGCAGTGGAACTTAGAATCCTTTGGTTTTAGAGGAGTCCTTGTCTCAGGTGTTGGGTTGTAATCTGAACTTTTTCATTATTGTTAATAAAGAGAATCTGTCTTCCATATGTGTCTTGAATGTCTCTCATATATTGTGGTTTGGTAAATATTTATGTTTCAACACTCTGTATATGATTTATCTAACCTATTTATATATATGTATCATCTTGTATTTGGAGGATTGACTTTTGATAGGTGAAGGAGAATCATCCCTGAAGACTTTGGAGGAGAAGCAGAGTGGAAGAGGACAAGCTAGGATCAACCATAGTGTATCGGGTGAGTCTTTTCTATCCTCATATTTCCTTTACTGTACTCTAGAGTCAATTTCCTACAAGTTTCATGAGTATGTTGGTAACCCCAAACCCTTGGTTATAAGGTGTTTATTCCTATACAACAGAATTGGTGACTTCGCTAGGGAGCCCAGATTGTTGTAGGTTGTTTTCTGTCACCCCTGACCAGTCTTTGCTTTGAAGTTTGTGTGTGGTATTTTATCCTGGTTCATACTTATTACAGTGTTTGAAAGTCTTGTGGATTTTTCTTAGTTTTTGGGAAAACTTTTGTACCTGTACGCGGGTTTCACTTCTGCACAGTCACGTATAGAGGCCTGCATATGTGGGTTTTTCTCTTGGAAAGTTGCGTACAGTATGCAAGTTGCCCTTATATACAGTCGCGTACAAGCCTGGAAATAGGGATTTTTTAGGATTGGGTTTGCTTGTCCCTCTCTTTGTGTAATTCATGTTTGTTAGTTGGATTTCTTTATGAATACTATGTCATTTGTCTGAAGACCTTTGTTGACCACACTTTGTGCTTTTTCGTAAATCCTTTGGGTTTCTTTTTCTTGGATTGTCTTCTGTTTGCATGCTGAAGTAGCTTGGCCTATTGGGTTATAGGTTGAAGTGTCTCTGTCCAGATCAGTGATCAGGGTTTTGGGCATTGTTTTTCCAGTCTATCTGTTGATGATGGTTGGTTTGTCACTTGCCTTTATGAGTTTACAGTGATTTTTTGTCATTGCGTATACCCAAGCTAGGGTTTCTAGTCTCCCTTTGTTGGTTGTTTCTTGGTTCTGTTAGCCTATTTTACTTCAGTTTGTTCTTTTTATACAGTTGATTAGATCCAAGTTTACTCAATTTTAGTGCATTTTAGGTGCATGGTAGAGTTTGAGCAAGTTTAAAAGTGAAAAGAAAAACATTGTTAAGCTTTTGCATTTTCTTTGGCATAAGTAGTTTTCATTTCAGTTTTAAAATATAATCTCAAAAACTACAAAACATATAGGCTTAGTTTCTTTTATCGTTTTCATTAGTTCATCAATATATATTTACAAAAAGAAAAAGAAGTTTACTTTAATAGTGGTAATTTTCTTTGAAAAATACACCTTTACTTTTAATTATTTCTTATTGAGTCAAAAACACCATAAGTACATCACTCCATTTCCTTCTGAGTAAGAAATAGCCCTTTAAAATGAACGCATAATTAAAATTTACTAGCAATTTTTGTTTTTAGGTGCCTTTCACCTACTAGCTTAGGATAGACTTGTGGGATAGGAAGTGTAAACTTCCCATAAGTTTTAAAATTCAGACATAGTGGACATTTCTTTAGGTAAATCCTTGGCTTTATCGATTGTATCTGGGAAGCTCCTCTCAAACGGGAGTCAAGCACGAGGCTGCGTGGATGCATGGACTGAGGAGATAACCCTCTGATTCCTTGTCAAAATGTAAATCAGGAATTTTATGCATCTGGGGATTCTATCCTAGACAGAGTTTCGGGCTCAGCTACCCTGCCCATACGTACGAGTCAGGCTTGCGACTGTCCCCCCATACTATTGGTATAGCTAAGGTAGCCTTTAGTATATTGACATTTAGGGTTCATACCTAGGTAAACCAGAAGGCTATTTCTGGTTCACCTTGAACGGGCTTGGAAGGTAACCCTTGTTGTAAGTGTAGGAGGGCGGTTGGGTGATTCCTCTGCTTGTACCTAAGAACCACTTCAAGGACACCAAGTAATCGTTCATTAACTTTCTTCGGCAAAGTACATATTTCACCCTTGTTTGATTGTTTGAGGCTTTAGGATTTTTATAGTGTATGCTCTGTGGTTTTTCCCGTGTTTAGTTGGCCTTAGGGTGTGATTTGTCAAGTTTTCAATCATGGAGGACCAACCTATTAGAAGGTCAAGAAGGTTGAGAAACCTTCCTCCACTCGTCACATTGGAGCCTCCACCTCCACCCCAAAGGTGGAGATTGGAAACGGATGGTTCATTTGAACTGGTAGGGATAAGTGAAGTTCTAGGTGAACCAAAAATTATAGCCAACCATTTTGGAAGGAGTGTTGGGTAGGACCCCACAAATCTATGCAGCATTAGATGGCCGAGAGGTGGACCATCAAGCTACAATGGTCGATATCGAAGGTAAGACCTTGAACACCTCTATTTCAATACTTATTGATCTCAATGCTTGCCAAAGCTAGGTTGCACCTAATATTGTTGATTTATGCAAGTCGGGAAAATAAAAGAAAGTTAAACCTTGGTTGGTACAGTTCACCATCGGTACTAAATGGAATCTTTCAAAAATTGTTAAAGAATGTGAAGTAAACCTAAATGGTTTCCTTACTAAGGTAAACCTGAACATCCTACCTTTAGGATCATATGATATTCTTATCGGCATGGACTTGTTGGAACAACATCATGTCATGCTCAATTGTCTACACAAGTCTATCTTATGTACTAATAGCCAAGGGAACCAAGTGAAGGTTCAAGGCATCCAAAAGAAAGTTTCTATAAGACAAATATCTTCCTTACAAGCGAACAAGTGTGTTAGGAAGTGCTGCAAGTTCTTTGCGGTGAACGTCAGAGATGTAGAGTCGGATAGAGAACAACGCATAGAAGACTTCCCTATTCTTGAAGAATTAAAGGATGTGTTTCCCAAGGAAATCCCTGGATTACCTCCTAAATGAGACCCATACTTTTTCATCGAACCAACCATAGGATCGGTTCCAGCCTCCAAAGCCCCTTACAGCATGAGTGCGCCGAAATTGGTGGAACTCAAACTGCAGTTGCAGGAGTTAATAGAGAAAGGGTATATCCAACCCAGTGTGTCCCCTTGGGGAGCACCAATTTTGTTCATAAAGAAGAAGGACGGTACGATGCAGATGTGCATTTATTACTGTTAGTTGAACAAAATGACTATAAAGAACCGTTACCCGCTCCCTAGAATCGATGATTTGTTCTACTAGGTGGTAGGAGCCAAAATATTTTAGAAGATTGACCTGTGATCTGGGTACCATTAGGTACGGATCTGAGACAAAGATATTCCCAAGACTGCCTTTCATATGAGGTACGAGAACTATGAGTTTGTAGTGATTCCGTTCGGGTTGACCAATGAACTCACAAACTTTATGTGTATGATGAACACCATATTCAGTAAATATCTAGATAAGTTTGTAATAGTCTTTATTGACGACATTCTTGTTTATTCCAAGAATAAAGAGGAACATGAAGAACACCTTCACATAGTACTTCGAGTGTTGAGAGAACACCAACTCTACGCTATTTTTAGTAAATGTAACTTTTATGAACCACAAGTACAATACCTAGGTCACATCATATCCGAGGCAGGAACAGCTATGGACGTGAAAAAGATTCGAGCCATAAAGGATTCTCCTACCCCAACTAGTGTCACTGACATTAGGTCCTTTTTGGGTTTAGCCATTTTTTATCAAAAGTTCATTGAGAACTTCTTGAGAATCGCGTTCCCTGTGACGACTTTGTAGAAGAAAGAGAACAAGTTCTTATGTATTGATAAGTGTGAAGAAAGTTTTCAAAAGCTTAAACAACTTTTGATGACCGAACTCGTGTTGTGGATTGAAGATCCTGATGGGGATTTTGTTGTATGCACGGATGCAAGAAAGGAAGGAATTGGAGGAGTCCTCTTGCAAAACAATCCTGCAATCTATTATGAATCACTAAAATTAAAAGAGAATTAGTAGAATTATTCCACTCATGATCTTGAGCTAGCGGCCATTATCCACGCTCTGAAGATGTGGAGGAACTACCTCATGGAAAGTGTTACCACCTAAGTTGTACTTAGTGGTTTTTTATCAAGTGAGCCTAGTGAACCGGACAGGGTTAGCTTGTTCGGACTTCAAAAAGACCTTTGGAAGTACTTCTGGGAATTTCTTGTTGTACTATATCACATGTTCATACCCCATGGGGGAGTTGTAATAAATGTTCTAGCATGATAGTGTCTGTAAAAGACTCAGTCTCTTAAAATTCATTTGTCAATCCGATCAGCCTAGGGTGTTTTTTCCCTTGGTTATTATTGGTTGTTGAACAAATTACTGATAATTTCTGAGTTTTTCACTCCATACCTCCAAAGTTGGGGTGGTTGGCTTGGTATTTAGGCCTATTGAGGTTATTAGAGTATATGTGTCAATGTATAAACATTCTAGACATCATTTTTGCGTAATATGAACATGTCTAAGTCCCCCTAGGTGTTTTTCAATTTTTCAATTTTTTAGTTTTTTCAGTGTTTTTTATTAAAATTAAATTTTTCCAAAAATTTAGGCTATTTTTTAATAGTTTAATTAGAAAAATTGATTTTGTAATAAAAGTGGGCCAAATAATCAGTTTCAGTCATGTAGGTGCTCATTTTCAAGCTAAGAGCACCATGTAAACCATGGACCCACTATTTCATAAGTTTTGAGTGATTTTCCATCACTCAGGTCAGAAAGCCCCAAAAAACAATTATTGATTATTTTAATTAATAAATTGATGAATAATGGAGAAAATCCAAAATCTTAAATCAGTGGATTCTCAGCCGATTTGATTGAAATCAGTCAGATCTGAAGCAGATTGACTAGATCTGACAAATCCTTGACTGAAGGGGGGGATCAAATCAAATCCAGAGTTGATCTACAGCTGTCTTCATGGGGAATTGCACCCTCTTTCTCTCCTCCACACATGTGGAATCTCCTGGATGCTCTGTGGACTGAGGTGTCAGTGTATGGGTTGATGTGTCAGCTCAATCAAACCCCCGGTTGACAAGTAGGCTCAGTTCAGCTTCATTTCTGCATTGATGAACTCTCCATCAGTTGATTTCACTTGATTCCATGAGGAATTGTTCCCCCCCTGGGATGGATGGCCTGTAATTTGTATATATCCTGCTTGAGGCTCCCTCTTTCAAGCTAGTTAGAGCTGGACTGAAGGGATTGCCATTGTAACTCTGTATTTGATCATCATTTGTGAATAAAGAAGCTTTGGAGGCTATACTGTGTAGTGCATGTGTATGTGTGGATTCTCAGTGTTATGCTCCTAATGTGATAGCTGCAATTTCTTGCCAAAGTCTGTGCTGCTTCTGTGTTCTGGCTTCAAGGATTCGGCTGAATCTAGTAAGGGTGTAAACTAAGAAAGCTAGATTGCTTGATCTTGTTTATACATATGATGTATGCTCAAAAATTTTAGTTATATTCTTAAATAAGGTTATTTTGGCATGATCTTTCATTTTTGTTGCTTTATACATCTATATCCAGATCTCACGAGGTATGTGCAGGCTTGTGTTATTCAGTTGCAGGTTCCTGATTGGATGAATGTGTGGATCTAGATTGATGCCATTCCTATCCAATAATCTCAAGAATATGTCCCTCAGCACTCCACAAAAGGGCCTCCTTTCAGCTTGCTCCATTCAAGCAACGATCCAACCTTCTCTCCCCTTCTTCTCATTTCTATAAAAAAATCAACATTTTTACCCGATTACTCTATTCATAGCTTTGATTTTGCTTAGATATATCATATTAAAAGTAATTAAAACATATATCTATCTTACCAAAGCCTATATTCTATATCTTGCACTTAAAAAAGTTTCATAAGCATTCTAGATCTAGCTTTAGGGAAATCGTCTTTTTGCATGAAAATTTAAAGAAAACTTGTAGATCGCATGCATTAGATTTCCTTTCACTGTTATAAAATTTAATATTCTGGAATATCAGTGCATATTTCATTGGTTGCACAAACAGCAAGCCAATATCCCAAGGAAATCTTGCTTTCCTTGGTTCCTTTTTCGCCTGTTTAGCTAGTTTTTACTTCATTTTTGTTGAGATAAGGTAGGCTGATCCAAAGGTACTCTTAAAGTGATTTTGGGAATATTTTATTCTAACATGATCACTTTATTTTATCAGTTCTAACAAAAAATAAAGGAAGCTGCTGTCCGAAGTGGCCTCAGGAGCGTTCAAATCCCCCCAGGGGTCTCCCCTTTCACTAAAATCTTAAAATTTTTGCAAAGTTGTAAGATCTTGGTTTCAGCCTATATAAGGACCAATAATTTTCTAATATTTCAGTTCTCTAATATTGTAACCAATAATAAATAAAATTATTTTTGGAATAGGCTCTTTCGAGCCCATTCCCCATCCCCCCTGGGGGGATTTGCGTCAGTGTCTTTTTCGTCACTTTCTACTTATTTTTTTTTCTTTAACTAGCATTGATCTAATTTTCAGGGTAGTATACTTGATTTTAGTCTTAATTTCATATTCCACTTTTGTTTTCAAAGTAATCATAACACTTACCCCACGATTTCCCGATTGACCCAAAAGGGGAAAGAGATTCTTTGTAGGACTAATTAGAATACCAGAATTGTGTATTTTTTTAATTTCTCATATTTTATTTATCAGCAATTTTAAAATTAACCCCTCCTTGATTCCCCGATTGAGATCCACTTGGATCGAAAGAGGTTCCTGGAGGGTTTTTGTTTTAAACAAGAACACTCAGTTTAAAACTTACTAAAATTGACAAGACTCCAGTGTGTATGCACTACACTTGGCTATGGTTCATTTGATCAGTCAAGATGTATTAAAAGCACTTGGGTGACTAGTATAATTAGGACTCACTCTCCCCAACTAACAAACCATCAGGTGAAAATCCAACACCTAGATCAAGCCTTTACGGTGGAAAAATACCCAAAGGAAGCAGGAACTTCTGAAAAGTGACCTCGAGGCGCCGATCTCTGTCACACCCTAATGGGTGTGTTACGAACAATAGACCTAGAGACTCCATTTCATCCCACATATTCCTTTCGTGTAGACGTGAAGGTTTAGTTTTAGACATACTCCAAGTACTCTCGGGTATATCTGGAGTCCCCCCTTAGCCTAATTTTAATCAACTCACACTTCAAATTTAACTTAAAACATACCAAGAGGAAATCACAAAACATTCACTCCAAGCACATGCAAGCATATTGATTCTATTTTTGACTCCATTCTAAGGCACTGGTTAATTTCTTACTTTATATATATATTGTGTCTCAGCATTGAGCTTTCATGTGTTCATCTTTTACATCTTGCCATCTTTGATTGTCTATAGTTAAATTGTAAACTCCTAAATAACTCAGTCAGTTTAAACATCACAACACTAAGTAATTCCCCTTAGTAACTTAATTAGGGTCTACCCCCCTTGTCTTCGTTAGGAGTTGAGCCTAAACGGAGGAGTCAAGAACAAGGTGACATCCTTGACTCGAGACTTGTCCCCAAGGACACATCGAGTGGCTTGAATATTTCTGCCACATGACCCAGGTGTGTGAAAGGTGGAAACAGGAAGGAAGTTCCTTCTAAAGACTAACAATATGAGTCTAAAGTATTTATTCGATCAACCCAATCTAAATGCGAGGAAATCTATATCGTTGGATTTCCTAAGTCGGTATCACTTTGAACTAAAGCATATTAAGGGAAAAGAGAAGAAATTTGCCGATGCTTTGAGTCGACGAACTCATATGATATATGAGGTGACCTTGAGTCAAACTGATGCATATTTTCATGATAATATTAGAACGACCAACGAGGTTGACCCGTTCTATGTGGAAATCCTCAAGAAAGTCCATGAGGACCAGTTGTTTCAACAACAGAAGGAATACAAGGTGGATGATTTTGAACTACTATGGTCCAAGGATAGATTGTATGTTCTAGATTGAGGAGACATTCGGTTCAGCATCCTCATAGAATTTCATATGGCACCCTACTCGGGGCACCCGAGATATCAAAATATGATATCTTCCGTCAAGAGACACTTTTTCTAGCCTAAGTTAAAGGCCGACATTGCAATTTTTATTGTGAAATGTCAGGAATGCCATCTAGTTAAAGATGAGCACCAACAACCTTTAGGATTGCCATAGCCATTGCCCATTCCGGAATGGAAGTGGGAGGTTATCAGTATGGATTTTATTATTGGCTTACCTAAAAGCAAGAAGCAAAATGATTCCATCTTTGTAGTCATTGACAAGCTGTCAAAGACAACACACTTCATCCCCGTAAAATCGACCTACAAGCCCATGAGCATTGTTGATAGCTTCCTAAAAGAGATATTTAGATTGCATGGGATACCCAAAGAAATTATCTTGGATTGATATGTTAAGTTTATAGCAAACTTTTGGAGAAATTTATTCTCTAGATTAGAGACGCAGCTGAACTTTAGCACTCTTTATCACCCACAGACGAACGGGAAAACTGAAAGAGTAAACCAAATTGTTGAACACATTCTTCGAATGTATGCCATGAAAAACCGCACCAAGTGGGAGGATTATCTATACCTTGCAGAGTTTTCATATAACAACGGGTATCAAGATTCCGCTAAGATGAGTCCTTTCGAGGTACTCTATGGATGGAAGTGTAGGACCCCAGTTACTTGGGACAGTCCGGTGGATTGGCTTATGATAGGGCCTGACCTATTATTAGACTTAAAATATTTAGTTACCAAGGTCTAGGGAAACCTTAAAGAGGAACAAGACTGTCAGAAAAGTTATGCAGATAAGAAAAGAAAAGATAAAGACTATCAAGTAGGTGAGCATGTCTACTTGAAAGTGAAAGTAAAATGGAGCTCGTTGAGCTTGGGTAGGTGTTGTAAGTTAGCACCTAGATTTTGCGGACCTTTTGAAATTCTGGCCAGCAAAGGACCAGTGGCTTATGAACTAGCATTACCTGCGCATGTAAGAATTCATAATGTTTTCCATGCATCTTTATTAAAGAAATATATTTATGACACTAAGCATGTCATTGATTGGTCATTATTACAGGTGGAACCTGAGGGGGAATTTTCCCCTAAGCCTTTTCATATATTGGACGAGAGAAGTGCAACTTCGGAAGCGCACTGTAGTCCAATTGAAAGTGCAGTGGAAGCACTTTGAGGTAGATGAGGCTACCTGGGAGAATGAGGCCACCATGAGAAAGGCTTAGCCCGCCTCATTTCATGATATCATGCAGAGTCCCTAGAACACCAGGGAAGGTGTTGTACTAAGCGGGGAGGGATGTAATATCCTGAATTTTGGATCTACCATTTATAGGCATGAGCCTATTGATCATGATGATTATATTGATGTTTTATTTTATATTGGGTTGAAGACCCGCATATGAACATGATGATTTTGTTTGTATATTGGGCGTAAGACAATTTTTGATGATATATGTTTATATATGTTGGTTTTGTTGGGTGTGGACCCTGAAGCACATGATTGATGAAATGTTGTTGTTGGGCGTGGACCCTAAAGCACATGATCGATGAGATGTTTTGTGTTGAGCGAGAGGATCTGGAGCACATGAGTACTTACATTTGTGTTGAGCATAAAGCTCTGGAACACATGAAAATATAATTGGAAATGTTGGGCATCATCTCTAGATAATTCCATGTTGATGTTGAGCATAAGATCTGGAGCATCGGATCCTTGGCCGTTGTATCCCTACGTGTATCGTGCAAGTACATCCTAGCATTTAGTGTTGAGCGAGAGCTATAGAATTGCACTATGTTTGTAACTCCCTGTTATAAGCATTGAGTATGGGATCTGGTAAGTGCTAGGGGTTACTGAAAATATTAAAATTACCTCTGAGTGAAAACAAGTCGAGAATAATATTGATTTCATCATACTTATTTTTAAGTGATTAAATGAAGTTTCGAATTTCTTTATTCTCATCAAGTACTGAAGAACTACCACGTTATACGAGGGAAATACAACATGCAAGGATGTTTAGAGTTTCCTAGCCTAGTAGAACTGAGCCATCTATCTACTTGACCTTCATAAAGAAGTGTCGTTAAGTCTAGGGATCATGACACATGATGCCCAAAGACAAATGTTAACAAGTATTTTAATACTATGTATTTTATACATAGTATGTATAAATAATTAATTATGATTAATTATATAATTGAATAAATAAAGAAGAGAAGCTCCACCAATTATTAATTATTATTAAAGGATTAATAAATAGTGAAATATCTATGAAAGACTAACTAGGAACTAGTTAAAAGTTCCTAGGATAAGACTTGAAAATTACCCCAGTAAATTAAAAGGGTTAAATCAAGTAATCAAGGTTTTCTTGATTTAACTACCCCTTTGACTGAAAATTCCATCTGTAAAGACTCAAGCCAAGCAAAGGCTTGGGGTTCTTATTTTCATTTAGGAGAATTATTATTCTACCTGTTTTTCTCTCAAGTGTTTTCTTGGAGAACGTTTCTTGCAAGGAAAAGAGGATTGTTTTAGAACTGATTACCAGTTAGGAAACCCTACCTTAGGAGCTCTAAGGTACTTGCATGTTGGATTCTAGCTCGAGGGGATCCGTCTTAGAACCAGGAACGGTTTCAGATCATGGTTGGGAGGAACGTGGTAGTTCCCAAGTGATTTCGGCATCAAACAGAGGTCAGATCTACATTTCATTCTTAATGCTATTTATTTGAATGTGCAGGCTTAGCCATTAATAGAGCTTCAAGATCAGGTATGAATCCCTAGCCCACCTATTCTATTTCTCTAAATTAATTACTCAATTTGCTAGGTATATTATTTCAGTACATTTCCTAACCCTATGTCTTGGATTCTCTGGTTAGAATATTCTAGGCTTTGTATTTTATTTTATACTATGTTTAGGTTGTAAATTTTATTATATGTTGTACATTACCAGGGTTTGTACTTTTGAGTTGATTTCTGTATTATTTCCATGTTTTGTTTATGTGTACTATATCTAGGTTTTGTTACCAGTTAGCATATTATTGTTCTACAGGTTGCATTACTCTATTGACATATTTCATTTGTCAGCAAAGGGTTGTTTTAAATTCAAAATTCATTTAGAAGTACAAGTTAAATATATATATAGAAATACATTTATACCAGTACTCAAATAGTTTTTATAATTAATGTACTATTTAATTTATTTATAGACTAAAGTACAGAATTTAAATATTCTAAAATAAATCAACTAAGTACAGACAAAGAAAACTAAATATAAGATAATAACTCATTAAGGACCTTCAAGGTCTGTCTCAACAAGTACAAATTAAATATCATAACATTCCATTAAATAAACATAATTAAAATTAACCAAACAGAGAAGGCATCGTGACCATCCATGTGGTCCAATATCAAACCTTTGTCTTATTATATAAATTCCACAGTCCAAATCGCTAAGTCAATAATCGCATTCATTTACATAACTCAAATGTTTAATCCACAGTCCTATTATTACAGTCATCATTTATAAAAACATAGAGTGTTTAAAGGTCCCATATAAATCTACACACAACCGTCACATCACATTAAACAATTTATAACTAAAACCCATTTTTCCAACAGAGGTCACGACATCGAATCCTATAGATATCTAGACTCAAGGCACAAATATTAATAATAAACCATAATTATTTGTTGATTGATTTGTCATTGATGTCAACATGTGACTTGCATGGACCTTTCAGTTGTCATTAATGCCACCAATCCCTTGCAGTGGACAGCTTGATGATGTGGAGACTTGCGTATTGGTACCCACAATTATGGTGGTGTGTTGGACCTTGGCGTTCACATATGAGGTCTTTACTCTTGTGATGATGAAGACATGGTGAAGATTGTCCCCTTGATGGTATTCTTATGGATGTAAGTGACTAACCCTCTTTTAAGGAAGCCGTCTTAATAGATTGGGTCCATGATAGGTACAAATGACCCATTATGTGGTCATTTGTTGAAGATGAATCTACAAAGATGTAGAAGCCTTTGAAATGCGTGTGGGACACTTGCACCCATTCCCACAAGCTGGATGATGGCTTTAGCGATCACTGAGATCATTGTGCACATTCACTACTACCTAAGTAGACTGCAAGAAACTAGAACAACATATGAGTACATCTCAATAGAGATTACCAAGTGGTAGGCAATGGAATATGAAGGCATGCATATAGATACTTAACATCATTATCTTGTGGTCTTAATCAATTTATCTCAACAAAATTGGTCTATTTCGACTGCCATTCAAAGAGAATGCTTTCAATGTCAGCATCAAGAAAATGATTTTTAGAATTTCTCTAGTCAGCTCATTTAAATTAAAATAATTTTCTTTTGGATGTCGGCCTAATTAAATTGATATGAAGTCGGCTCCAGATTATAAAAAAAAAATCTAGTAGTCATCCTCAAAAAATCGTGACAATGGTTATAAATACCCTTTCAACGTCCTCATTCTAGGTATGGAAATTTTCAGGCGAAGCTCTAAAGCAGCCGCAAAACAATGAAGGTAAACAAATTTGGGAGCTGAAGATCTCTGAGGAAATTCGTGGGCTATGGACTGATTTTTTTGTGGAGAAGCTGAGCTTGGTTTTAACTGAGGCAATTTCGTGAAGCTTCCACAGTCCGAGTTTTTATAGCTGCATAATCCGAGTGTTGAAGCTGCTACAGTCCGAGTAAGACGTGTGGCTCTTAGGGCTGAACAAGGGTAGAAGAAGACGATCTGAGCTCTGCCTTTTTTTTTTTTTTTGAACTGAGGCAAATTCTGTGAAGAAAACATTTTTGCAAGATCTAAATTCCCTTTTTGAGATTCGCTGTCTATGATTAAGTTTTTTTTTCATGGGGATTTCCACAGTGTCTGTCTATTTTTTTTAACAGTAAACCCGTGCTCTTTTTGTGGATACATCTGAAGTGGCTTAACCCGATCTTCACGTGTATAGTGGTAATGCACATCACATGTGTCAAATGGATGTGCCAGTGATGAGGATTGCTGTTATGTAAGGTTAATTTTTCAGGATTTACGTGGATAAGAAGGATGTGTTGTTGCATGCCCAGTATCGCCAGAAGTAGCAGAGATTGCTGGGAACTGTGCATATCAGCATGCGCATGTTGAAGGGAATGCATTGGTGGAACAGATAGGGTTATACAGTTGCATAAGAAGAAGGTGATTTTGCTGCCTAGAGGTCGTGACTATAGGCTGGGGATCTGTCACACCATTCGGTCAAAATTTTGTGGGCAGAGACACACTCCAAACGAAGGTGTTGTAGCTGAGAAGGGCATCATCATTATATTGTCCAGAAAATTCCTTCATCAACAAAAATTAGACATTGGCGTCATCATCATATTTTCAGGTTCTTTATTTTGTATATTTGTGGTTGCTCTAGCAGCCTTAGCTACTTCTGGTATCATCTATAGCCATAACAGAGCCAATGTTTCAGATCTGTCATTGTGTATGAATGCTAAGGGTTTGACAAAATGTTTTGAAAATGCACGTTGCCTAAAGTAGTTATAAATCAAATCAATGTAATATAACTATTTGCCAATAATCAATTACAACATCCTTGGCCTATTTTTCTACAATACATCACAATAGCCACTGCAGAGTCATCTACAGCACTTATCAATCAAGGATAGAGTTTCAAGAATGAATTGAATAGAACCTACAGGTTTGAGTGCCAGTTGAAGTGAAGCTGCAAGATAGAGTGGCAGAATGCTAGCTACAGGACTGATTACAAAGGCTGAGCATGCATGCTATAGGGACATAAAAGTCCAGTAAAAAAGGAGGTCAGTAGATTCAAGTTAGCAGTAATGAAGTGATCTTGTTTCCTAGTAAGGAAGTGAGCTTAGTCCTTTATGAAATTGTGAGTTTTTGCTCCTCTCCACTGTGAAGTCAGCAGAAAAGCTTTTGCTTGAAATTAATTTCTATGGCATGTTATAATGGGAGTAGTTAGATTATCTGCAGTACAAAACTCAGTAGGGTGGCGTCCCCTGTTTCTGAAGTACCGTAGCATCTTATCACTTGTTTCTAAAATGTACAGTTAAGAGACATGATCAGAGATAAGTGCATACCTTCATAAGCAAAGTTTGGTGGTTTGAGGAACCCTTAATGTTCAGATATTGATAGTTGGCAGATTGACAAGGACAAGATAAATGTAGGTGAGTTACTGAGTCATCTACACAGTCCAATTTGACAGGGTTGAACTTTGAAGTACAGAGTATATGCACAGTTCAAAGACATACACAGTCGGCCCAGTGACCTTTGGTATGTATGACAGCTTGCTTGTTCAGAAGTAATGATTTAAAGGTTTTAGGTTACTCAGAGCTTATGACCAGTCAAGGTTGAAGTTAACAAATTGGTAAGTGTTGAGTGTCATGAAGAAAGGCTCAACCAACCAAGGTTGAAGTTCTCAATACTAGGTTGCATACACAGTCTGAGTTAGTAACATGACAGCCATTTGAAATTGAATCAAGATATTGTCTTGACAGTAAGATTGATGATCAGAGATTCATGAGCAGCATTATATGTCTCGAGCAGTTCTTTGAACAGACCTTGATGACTCAGTAGTGTATTGAGGAGATGTGATTGTTGGTTGATATGCACAGATGTTTGAGCAGATATTGAGACTATTGCAGCAGTGTTGAGCAGCAGTAGATGAAGGATGAGTAGTGTTACAGCTGAGTTGATGTGTCTGCAGATTGATGAGTTGATGTGACAATGAGCCTTAATGTAAAAGCAAGCCTGTCTTGCTTCTGAGGTTAGGATACCTCAAACCCTTCTTATCAGGGTCTAAGAAAATTAGGTAGGGTCCTGGATTAAGAGTAGGTGCTCTATGTATCAGTAGGTGCTGATTTCGCCTAATGGTTGTAGCCGGACCAAAATAATATAAAAAGATTACAAATTTATATAGTGTGGTGTTCTTCTGTGTTATGGTGATTTATGAATTAAATGATTATGTTATGTGAATGATGTTTATAAAATGATTATGGTAAAGTGTTGATTTGATGAATTGGTAGCTAACTGTGAGAAGCTAAGAAAGGTTTAAAAATTGGCCTCACACTGATTCACCCCCCCCTCTCAGTGTCAACAATTGGTATCAGAGCAGGCCTTCGTAACAAGCCTAGCAATATTGAAGGAGATCCTTAGACACAATGGAGGAAAAGAAAGAGTCATCAAGCAATGATGTCCCTGTACTTGATATTGCATATTATTTCAGTTGGAGAAGCAAAATGAAGGCTTATCTGAAGAAGTTTGGGATTTGGGAAATTGTCATCAATCCACCCGCTCCATCAAATAAGAAAGGAAAACTAGCTGCACAGAAGGAAGCGAAGAAGGACAACACTACAGCTTTGAAGTTCCTCATGGATGGACTTCCCAGTTCAATGAAGGAAAGTGTAGGAGAGTACACTTCAGCAAAATACCTATGGTTCAAGCTGGAAAGTGAGTATCAGAAGGAAAGACCAGAACCTGAAAAGACAGATCAGAAATCAGAAGACAAGCCCCCAGAAGAGCTAAATCAAGAAGAAGATAAAAAGGAAGAGGTCTTTAGTAAAGGTATGGACTCTTGTGATTATGATAGCTTGTGTGATGAAATTGACAAGGTTCTTGCAGATGATGAT
Source organism: Pseudotsuga menziesii (assembly GCA_001517045.1). Lineage (NCBI taxonomy): Eukaryota > Viridiplantae > Streptophyta > Pinopsida > Pinales > Pinaceae > Pseudotsuga > Pseudotsuga menziesii. The sequence goes on from LPNX010693373.1 coordinate 242,501, forward strand.
GAAGCAATGTTGAAAGCTAAACAGAGAATTATAAACTATGTATGCCACATAGATCTCAGAGCTGACTGGTTCTTGAACAAATTTGAGCTTAATCAATTTGATTACAAGGCATTTAGGATGACAACCTTTGATTATATGGATAGTCTCCAAAGGAAGAATGTTGAACTAAAAGAGTTGCTTAAGAAACTTAAGCATGAAGGAGTAGGTTGGATGAAATTGCTGAAGGAAAAGGAAGTTGAAAAGGAACAGCTAAAGATTGATTTGATCGACCTAACCCTAGAACAAAAGAACCATGATAGAGATTCAAAAATACTTGAAGAAGCAAGAGAGGTAAATCATGACTTGAAGACTCAGCTGGAGGAAGCCAAGAGGACAGAAGAAATCTTGAAAAGACATCTAGAAGAAAAGGAGGAAACAGTCCAGAAGCTGGAAATGGAGGTAGTTGGTCTCAAGAAGAAAGGTAAGAAAAATGAAGCCTTGGTCAAGCTCCAGGACAATTCAATTGTCCTAGATAAGATCTTAGATTGCCAAAGATCCCCACTTGACAAGACTGGTCTTGGTTACAAGAAGAACAAAGAAAAACTTGAAGATGACACTTGGTCTCTGAAGACTCCAGAAGCAGATCCATCAACGTCCAAAGCTGCCCCCCAGGCACCTGCACATGTCAACAAGGAGTTTGGAAGTTCAAAGATGAAACAAAGAGTTAGGTCTTTTCATCAAAGCAACTTCATAAAGGAAACAGCTCCAAGACCCAGGTATGAAAGTGGTTTCAATGGTTATTGTTATTCTTGTTCTAACTTTGGTCATAAAGCTATGGATTGTAGATTCTATGAAAGAAGAAGGGCTGGAAGCCCCAATGACTCAGTTAGATGTTGGACATGCAATCAAGTCAGACATGTTGCTGCCACATGTCACACATTGAGATGCTACTCTTGCGGTGGGTTTGGACACAAAGCCCATGAATGTGCTAGTCAAAGAAGTCAACCAAGAAGAAGTACTTCGTACATATCAACAAGAAGATTTGAAGATCAGAAGACAAGTGCCTATAGTCAGGGATATGCTCAGGCATGGAGAAATGAAGTGGATCAAAGAAGTATTGGAAGTTCCAACAACTCAGTTAGGTGCTGGTCATGCAACAAATTTGGGCACAAAGCACGAAACTGTTGGAATGATATGAGAAGACTAACATATAGCTCAGCCAAGAAAACCAGCAAGGACTATGAAGGAACAGATGCTCAAAGAATAGATGTCAAAAGCAAGTATGGATGAGGAAGATTGAGTATTTGCGGTTAGGAGAAGCTGATTAGAGCAGGGAGGATGGCTTCCATATGGCAAGCCAAGTGTAAGGTCTCTCAAAGACCTTAACACACCTTGAGTTCATGAGGCTGGAGAATGAACTCAAAGGAGAAAGGATGGTTACTCTAGGCATAGAGACAGGTCCTAGGATCGTGCATATTGACAGGGGGAGCAGTCGACAGTGATCAGAGTTTTCAGAGACAGGTATGTGGACACCCTTTGCCATTGATGCCAAAGGGGGAGAGATGAAGACAAAGGGGAGCATGCTCAAAGGGGGAGCATGAGTTGTTCTCATCAATGAAAAAGGGGGAGATTGTTGATTGATTTGTCATTTATGTCAACATGTGACTTGCATGGCCCTTTCAGTTGTCATTAATGCCACCAATCCCTTGCAGTGGACAAGCTTGATGATGTGGAGACTTGAGTATTGGTACCCACAATTATGGCAGTGTGTTGGACCTTGGCATTCACATCTGAGGTATTTACTCTTGTGATGATGAAGACATGGTGAAGATTGTCCCCTTGATGGTATTCTTATGGATGTAAGTGACTAACCCTCTTTTAAGGAAGCCGTCTTAATAGATTGGGTCCATTATAGGTACAAATGACCCATTATGTGGTCATTTGTTGAAGATGAAGCTACAAAGATGTAGAATCCTTTGAAATGTGTGTGGGACACTTGCACCCATTCCCACAAGCTGGATGATGGCTTTAGCGATCACTGAGATCATTGTGCACATTCATTACTACCTAAGTAGACTGCAAGAAACTAGACCAGCATATGAATACATCTCAATAGAGATTACCAAGTGGTAGGAAATGGAATATGAAGGCATGCGTATAGATACTTGACATCATTATGTTGTGGTCTTAATCAATTTAGCTCAACAAAATTGGTCTATTTCGACTGCCATTCAAAGAGAATGATTTCAATGTCAGCATCAAGGAAACGATTTTTAGAATTTCTCTGGTCGGCTCATTTAAATTAAAATAATTTTCTTTTCAATGTCGGCCCAATTAAATTGATATGAAGTCGGCTCCAGATTATAAAAAAAAATTCTAGTAGTCGGCCTCAAAAATTCGTGACAATGGGTATAAATACCCTTTCAACGTCCTCATTCTAGGTATGGAAATTTTTGGGTGAAGCTCTAAAGCAGCCGCAGAACAATGAAGGTAAAGAAATTCGGGAGCTGAAGATCTCTGAGGAAATTCGTGGGCTATGGACTGATTTTTTTGTGGAGAAGCTGAGCTTGGTTTTAACTAAGGAAATTTTGTGAAGCTGCCACAGTCCAAGTTTTTATAGCTGCATAATCCGAGTGTTGAAGCTGCTACAGTCTGAGTAAGAAGTGTGGCTCTCAGGGCTGAACAAGGGTAGAAGAAGATGATCTGAGCTCTGCGTTTTTTTTTTTTTTTTTTTAACTGAGGCAAATTCTGTGAAGAAAACTTTTTTGCAAGATCTGAATTCCCTTTTGGAGATTCGCTGTCTATGATTAAGGTTTTTTTCATGGGGCTTTCCACAGTGGCTATCTATTTTGTTTAACAGCAAACCCGCGCTCTTTTTGTGGATACATCTGAAGTGGCTTAACCCGATCTTCACGTGTATAGTGGTAATGCACATCATAGGTGTCAAATGGATGTGCCAGTGATGAGGATTGCTGTTATGCAAGGTTAATTTTTCAGGATTTACGTGGATAAGAAGGATGTGTTGTTGCATGCCGAGTATCGCCAGAAGTAGCAGAGATTGCTGGGAACTGTGCATATCAGCGTGCCCATGTTGAAGGGAATGCGTTGGTGGAACATATAGGGTTATACAGTTGCATAAGAATAAGGTGAGTTTGCTACCTAGAGGTCGTGACTATAGGCTGCGGATCTGTCACACCATTCGGTCAAAATTTTGTGGGCAGAGACACACTCCAAACGAAGGTGTTGTAGCTGAGAAGGGCATCATCATTATATTGTCCAGAAAATTCCTTCAGCAGCAGAAATTAGACATTGGCGTCATCATCATATTTTCATGTTCTTTATTTTGTATTTTTGTGGTTGCTCTAGCAGCCTTAGCTACTTCTGGTATCATCTATAGCTATAACAGAGCCAATGTTTCAGATCTGTCATTGTGTATGAATGCCAATGGTTTGACGAAATGTTTTGAAAATGCATGTTTCCTAAAGCAGTTATAAATCAAATCAATGTAATATAATTGTTTGCCAACAATCAATTACAACATCCTTGGCCTATTTTGCTACAATACATCACAATAGCCACTGCAGAGTCATCTACAACACTTATCAATTAAGGATAGAGTTTCAAGAATGAATTGAATAGAACCTGCAGGTTTGAGTGCCAGTTGAAGTAAGGCTTTAAATATTAAGCATAATATAAAGATCTTTAAAACCCTATCTAAAACATATTTAGAAATCCCACAGAGGTCACGGATTTAAATCATGTCCAAAATAATTCCTGTAAATCAAGTTACACTCGTAAGGGCATTCCTAAAATTTTCATTAAAACATTCCAGTCACGGCCACATAAACTTTCTAAAAAAACAAAATATATTATAACCAAAACTGCAGTCGCATCTCGGTGGAACTGTAACAACCAAACCACATACACTCATCACAGAAGGAACCTCGGGCAAGAACCAAGGCTTACCGGTTGTTGGGTAGTGTGGAGAACTTCCCCTAATGCAGTGTATGCCACCTAGGTCCTTGCCACACCTGTATAAATACCTACACTGTAAATTAGAGAAGTTTAAATCTTATTTGAAATAAATTTCAGTGCTAAGAATAAAATCTTGTAGCTATTGTATAAACAAAATGATCTTACGTGGAGAGTTTTGACCTTGGCCGCGTAGTTGATGGCATGAACAGAAAACCTAGCCACAGAAAAAGAGTATGCCTGAGAGAATGAGCAAATCCATTGTCACTAAACCTCGATGAGATTGTTCAATTCAAAAGCCAAGGCCATGCCACTATGGAACCAAAGACCGATCCTACACTGTTATTTCAAGTAGAGTTTCCATTTGGACAAACATGTAGATGTAAAGAAATGACAATGGAGGCCATTACATGCAGAGGTAAATCTTGGCAATGAAGGCCAGTTCACACAGAGGTTAAGCAAAGGCATCAATGGCCACAAGGCCATAACCTACGGCTCTTCCTCCACAGCAGTAAAAAGTTAGGTTAATCATGGGATTTTAGGGTTTTGAAGACATTTATAGTAAAATTACAAAAGTCAAATCCCTATCCTATAACCATCGACCATGTGGAGATCAATATGTTTTGGAATTATGGTTCTTGCTCTATAGTTTCGAGATATTTGGAGCAGCCTGCAAAACAAACTGTTTTTTCATAACCATTGCTTATCAACCCTTTCAAAAAGATCGATTGATATCTTAATTTCCATAGGATGTAGAGTGTAAATTAAAAAGCTATGATAGTTATAACCCTCGCTAAAATAAGAATTTTAGTTATAGAATTAAGACCATGTAAATGATAGTTGTATGTGGAAAAAGACTCTTAACCTTATTTAATATGGATACAAAGGTCCTTATGACAACTAATAAGACTATGCAGAAAGACTATTTGTAACATAGGTTAGAAACTTGGTTAAAAACTTTACAAGTAAGATTTCGAGTATAGAAAATGCTTAGCATAGTTCATGGGTAAAGTTTTTATAGTTTAAAATTTCATAAATAGGATAATAAATATTATCTTATAACATCTCTTAATGATATTTAAACCATGCAAGAGTTTGGGAGTAGTTAGGTTCATTAAGAAATGAACTCTTTAACCCCTAAAACCAAAGCAGTTATACTACTTATATAACAAAGTAAGGTTTTTTCTTCTTGTTTACTCAAATGGAAATTGCATAGGCAGAAAAGGAAATTTACTCTGTGTTGTCCGCCAATTGCACACCAGCAGCAGAAATATTTCGAAAGTTGTCTCCTCACTTGAGAAAGTGGGAGAGGTGTGACCTTGGGGGCAAGCACAGAGCTAGGTACTATCACCTACTCCTAGCTCCTCCGTTTAGGCTAACTCCTAATGAAGCCAAGGGGGGTAGTCCCTAAGAAAGAGTTTTATATGACTCAATGTTTAAGTTAAGTTTTAAGATGTTTTGGATGCGGATGGGTGTTGTTTAGGATTTACTTGTGATTAGAAATGATTAAGTTTATGAATGTGACACATAAATAAGAGCAATCCACGTTGCTAACAAAAGAATGAAAGATAAGAAAATATTCCAGACTTGTAATTTAAGCATTCAGATATAATCAACAAAAATAAACCATAGACAGTTGATCAAGATAGAAGATTACTCAATTATAATGAAGGGCCAGTGCCTTATGGAGTCAAATAAATGCGTGAAACAAAGTCTAGGAATTAAGCTAGTGGATGTTAGGTTTTGCAAATGCTCTTGGTAATTTTTAAGAGTTTTTAACAATGGTCTTTCTTTAGGGTGCCAACAAAAAGGTTTATCAAAGCCGGGAGACTCTTCTAAGTTTCCTCCGTTGAAGACATGTTGGGCCCGCCTAGTATCCCAGGATGATATTGTCAAGTGACCAGCTAGCTAAGAATCTATGATAGCAGGAGGTTTCAGTGCCTCTACTAGGAAGTATTTTGGAAGAATCCTTACAACACTGGTGCGTTGTTTACGAGGTTTTTAAGTGTTATTAGGTTACTCTTGCGGGGTTTAAAGATCCAGTGTTGTTTCTGGGTACTCCGATCTAGGATCGGTCAGAGCATACTCCGGCAAGGAGGGAGGGGACTTAATTAATTAAAGGGGTATGTGTGTTGAATATTTTATTAAAACAATTAATTAGACTCTTCGACAAAGAGCGCTCTTGACCTTGTCTTATGACAACAGTTCAAGAGACTTAGCTAATCTAGATGAAACTAATGCAAGGGTTGTGCAAACCTAAGATGCTCTCCGATAGAGAGTGTTCTTGACTTGTGTTTCTGCAAGTTCAAGAGGCTTACTTATGGATGATTTGAATTAAACAAACACAATAATTAAGATGAAAGGTGGTTGATTAAAACTCTCCGACAGTGAGCACTCTTGATCCACCTTATGGTGAGATTCAAGAGATTTTGGTTCTTCTTATGATTTAACAATTTATAACAAGATACCAAAAAGCAATGATGAATCTAGCAATTAGTAAGAATGAAACTAAGTCTAATCAAAGAACTAAACTAATTGCTTAAGAAAAACTATACTAAGTAAATCATGAAAATGAACACAAGACACACTTCCCCAAAATAGGGGAAGTATAAAAGGAAGGAGACTTCCTCCCACTCATATATTTTTATTAATCTTTTACAATGATGATGTGTTCTTTGCTTCTTGGAAGAATGGGGAAAGAAGGGGATGCAAGAAGAGGGATAGCAGTCTTTTTGTTCTTTTTGCACTCCTTGTTCGTTTGTGGCCTTTGGGCTCTCCCTCACCTGTCTGCAATCTAAGAGCTCTAGACACACACTTGTTATGATATTAGTTGATAAAAAATAACTTGAAATTTAATCTATAAACTAGCTAAAAACATTTACCCAAACGCACCAAGAAGAAGGAAGAAAAGAGGCAAGAAAAAGGCAAGGCAAGAGGGGTGAAAGAAGGGTGGAAAGAGAGAAAAAGGAAAGTCAAAAGAAGGCTGTAAACTAAGTGAGAAAGAGGGATGCAAATCAGAGAAAGAGGGATGCAAAATGAGGGTGAAAAAGACTGAAATTACAGCCCAAAAGATGGTTGAAGAAAAGGATGGAAAAGGGGTGCAAAAAGTGGAAACAAAGAGGAAAAAGAGGGCTGTCCAAAAGGGTAAAAATGGGGAAAAGTGGACAGCGAAAAAAAGGAAGGAAAGGCTGCAAATAAAAGGCCTAAAAGGATGAAAATATAGCCCAAAATATGGCCCAAAAAGAGGATGGAAAGGGGCTGCAAAAAGTGGAAAAAGCAGGAAAAAGGGGGCTGTCCAAAAGGGCAAAAAGTGGGGAAAAGTGGACAGTGAACTAAGGGAAGGAAAGGCTGCAAATAAAAGGCCTAAAAGGCTGAAAATAAAGCAAATGGCAGCCAACCAAGGCAAAGGCTAAGTGAATGAATGTTCACTTTAACCCAAACGTGCCCTAATCCCAAGAAAATAAAGATTTTTTAATTTGAATGACGAATAAAAGAAAGAAGAGAATGGTCAAACCTGTGGATCTTTTTAAAGCACTTGGATCTCATGAAGAATGCAATTACCGGAAACGCATACTTGAATCCAAGACAAGAAGATGCAACTAAGCTTGAATTTCTACTTGGTTGGATGGAAGGATTTGCAAAATAACACTCATAGACTTGCCATACAAATATTAGATCATGTATTGTTCACAAATTGAAATAAAGAAGAGCATGAACTACAACTGAATAAAACAATGCTCTTTTTTAAATTCTAGAAGTAAATCAATAAACACCTAACTTGCAAACTACAAATACCTGTTCTTATGTGCTTACATAATCCTTCTAAAGCATAACATCATAATCTCAAATAAACAAGAAATAAAAGCATTAAAACAACATCCCATCATCCATCAAGTGAAATCATCCAAAGAATCACACCACATGAGCCTCCAAATCCTTAATTTTATTCCAATGGTTGCATAGAAGCAACAAGCAATTACAAAAGTTTCACCAGAGTTTCTCTACACAAAAATCCATCCTCAATAGAGCTGAAAGAGCCTCTATTTAACAAATGAGAGTGTTAAAACCCTAAAACCAAAAAACCAACCCTGCTGCATGGGAAAGTTGCCTGCTAGGTCTGGAAACCTATTTTGTTAGGTCTAGGAAGCCTACTGATGGTGTAAGATTCAGTATTCACCTCGATCAAATCACCGGACCAATGAGATCTCTCCATCTCATCTTTAGCTGGAGATGACATGTCTGATAACTAATAATAAGTTAATTGCTCTCTTAATGATGACTGAAGTTGAGTTATGATAACTCCAATCATCATAAGTGTTCCATGAGATGTCATTTAACATTTTATTTTACTAAATTTGGATTAATTTGGAGAGTTTTAGTTTTCTCCAAAATAATCATTTTTTAATAAAAATCATTTTTTTACTCAAAACTGACTTTTTTGAGTAAAAAGGCATTATGTGTCCGATTGCTGATCTGAAAGCTGGTTCTGACTAGCTGGCTGATCAAGAATTATTTTTGGCTTAAGGTTAGAGCCATCAATCACTGAATTTGGAGTCTGGATCACGAACAGGTTTTTTCCATTTAATTTATGGAAAAATTAACCCAAAAAAATTAGGAAAAGTAATTAAAATTAAAAAATTAAAAAATAATTTTTCACTGTTCAAAAAAGATTTTTTTGAAATTTTTTTTTATGTGTCCAGATGACTTAAGACATGACCATGATCTATCTAAATAATGTCTAGTAGGCTTATAACACTGAGTTGGGCTCTAATAACCCCCCAAGGCCCAGAATTCAACATCGGGCATTCCAGCATTGGAGGAAGCGGGAGAAAACCTTGTCAATTATACTCGGCTGAAGGCAAAGCATAATTGTTAGGGGTAGAAAACTCCTAGGAATACCCTATTTGAGATTCTACATATCAGGAGACCGAAACACTCAAAAGTATCCTACTAGCACATTTTTTTACAAACCCCAGGGGGCCATGGTCAAAATTATTCAAATAAAAAAGTAACTAGCCAATATTGGCTAGATAGGAAGACGGATCAATTGATACATTAGAATCAGACTTTGAACAAGTCTGTCAACCAGCGGCTCCTCAGGTAACCCAATTATGGTACAAAAAAGTTGGTAACACTCTGTTTGAAATTCGTTAGTTTCTTTGTTTTACCGTGACATTTCTCTACACTTAATTTTTACTGGTTTATATAATAAGGGAATACATGATTTAAACTAATACATCTGAATTACTATGGTAATGAGTAATCATGTATCAAAATTCCTAGAGTGTGAAATTATCTTTCTCTAGAATTGTATATAGGACCTAATATGGTAATAGATAACTAAAAATATGATGTACAAAGTATAGTCGAGGCTAGGTAGAAGAGCATCTAGATTTACGTTCGGATTTTCCAAATACTTACGCTTACAAGTAATGAAATCAAAATTAAATATACAGTTTCGACGATACCTCCTTTATTTTTGATCAAAGCTGTAAATTAAACAATTATACTAGCATTTTTTTATTTATGCTAGTTGAGATAATTAATCTCGATCCGGAAACTGGTTACAAAACGTCTTACCTGTAAAAGAAGCATCACTTCAATTCATTAGCTAAAAAGCTAATAATCCCCATACATGAATGGAAGTTCCTTCATGTTTACAAACAGTATAACAAACTTTAGTACATAGTAAGCAACAGATGTTTCAGCTCATGGTACTTCAGATTATCACCTGCTAAATCAACTTTTAATATCGATTTATAAAAACAAATAATTAAGTATGCAAATACATAATTTAGTAAGGAATTAGTTAGTTATAGTTAAGAGCTTAATATGTTAGTTTTTAACGGTTAAATGTCCCTCTTATGTTATAATTGTAAACATTTACTTTTTTAGGAAAAATTTTAAATTTTTATGACTTTTTGGAGTATTACATGTGGTATCATATCCCACGTTCAGACACTAGGCCTGAATGCGGCTCAACGTGCATAAACAAATAGTAAATTAAATGCATGCATACTAATTATTATTTTTCTTTTTTAAATGCTATTACCAGAAACTTTTTCTGAGTTAGAACTACAGGTATGGAAAGACTCAAAAAATATGCAGATGAGGATTCCCCGTTTAATGAACAAAGTAATTCTAGAAGAGAACCAGTTTAGGAAGAAATAACTAGAAATTCTTCGGAATGATTACAAACTGTTAAAGAATTAAAAAGTAAGATGGAAACAATTAAAAAATAAAATGAAGGAATTCTCAAAGCTCAAGAAGAGTTGAGTCAGATACTGATGGAAAAATTTTAGAGGGAAGAAAAAGATAAACAGATAGGATCTGAAACTACATCCTACCAACACAAAAGTAAAAACTCTAAACAATAAAAAATTGAAAGTATCTCATCCTCTCAAATTTATGGTGACTCACACAGGAAGAATCATCAGCACACTAGTGATAGTAGTGAATATAATTACCATTCAAGAAAAATAAAATTTAAGCCTTATGAAATTTCAGGAGAATTTAAAAAGATAAAAGCACCCACTTTCAACGGTGAAACTGAGAAAGGAGAGGAAGTTGAATCATGGCTTTCTGGAATAAAGAAGTATTTCCAAATCTATAATTATTCTAATTAGCTAAAAGCAAGGATGGCCATTTACAACTTAACTGGGAAGGAAGACATTTGGTGGAAAAATTTAAAATGAGTAAAAGGTATTAGGGAAAATAACATTAATTGGAGTACCTTTAATAAATACTTTAAAAATAAGTTTTTGTTGGAATAGTATTATGAAGAGCAAGATAAGGAATTTTATGAACTGAAGCTAGGAACTATGAACATGAAAGATTTAAACAGTAAATTTTTAAGTTAGCTACGTTACGTGCCTTACATTGTGGATGAGAACCCTAAGTTACATTGGTTTCTAAGTTGTTTACCTTTTCACATTAAAGATAGAATTGGATACGATAATCCAAAAAACATTGAGGAGTCTATGCGAAAGGAAAATTTTTGCTATGAGCAAAATCACAAAAAGGAAAGCATGTCAAACTTGAAGGCTAAGAGGTCTAATAATTTTGATTAGAAGAAGAAGGGTTTCGTACCTAACCATAATTTTAGGAATAATAGAACATGTAATTTTACTAATAAGAATTTCCAAGGAAATAAAGGTAATTCATAGTTAAACCCTAATGGCCCTATAAATAAAGAATCTGCTAATAATCATAGCAATTACATTAAGAACAATGAACATAAAGAACCAGTAAAGTGTTGGGAGTGTAATGGACGTCATTCTGCATTAGTTTGTCGTAACAAAAAGAAGAATGTCAGCAACATACATACGGTGCAGGAGGAGATGATTCATTTGAGGAATTTTGAGGTCTAAAATGGGCCTCCAAAGGAAAATAATAAAATAATAGTTAAAATAATAAAATAATATTTATTAATTTTGGAGGAAAAAAGAAAAAACTACTTTTTGTGTTTGTAGTCTCGACATATCTCCCTGTGTTTTTACTCAAATTTTGATCGAGAGAGCTCGTTGGATGTGGTATTTGAATCCTCATCGAATGAGTAACCACACTACATACTTTTGACAGACCCCACTACCCAAAAAACAAGAAACACTTGAAAAAACGTGATGATGATGTCATCATCACATTTTTTCAGGTATTTCTTGTTTTTGAGGTAGAGGGGTCCATCAAAAGTATGAAGTGTGGGTACTCTTTGGATGCATAATCAAATTCCACATCCAACGAGCTGTCCTGATCAAAAAGTGAGTAAAAACACAGGGAGATACGTCGAAAATACAAAAAAAAAGGTAGTTTTTTTATGACAAATATTTCAATTCAGCCATTATGGTTGACTCATTTTATTGGAATTCTATTGGTTCTTGAATTCCAACTCACAAGAACTCATTGTTTGCGTGTTTTCTTATAATGCCCATTTTAGACCCCAAATTTCCTCTAATGGTTGGTGACTTAGCAAGGACAATTCCCAAGATAAACGCAGTACTGAAAAACAAGGAGACAGATTATCAAACTTCCATGGTGGAAGTAGAAGGTAAGCTGAATCAAACACATATTTCTATCTTAATTAACCCAAGAGCTAGCTTGAGTTATATTTATCCTAATTTATTAGAAAAATGCAAGTTATAAGTAGAAAATTTGTCAAAGTCATGGTTAGTTCAACTAGCTACTAGAGCAAAAAGAAAAGTGATTAGTTTTGTAAAAGATTGCACTGCAAGTATGGATCAGTTTGAAACCTATGTGAAGATTAATGTACTTTATTTAGGCTCTTATGACATGTTACTTAGTATGGACTGGTTAGAACAGCATAGAGTAGTTTTGAACTGTTTCAATAAAAATTTTACTAGCATAAATAATGAAGGAGAAACAGTAACCGTAACAAGAATCCCTAGGAAAATAACTATGAGACAAATATCTTCTTTGCAATTAAAGAGAGCTGTTCGGAAGGGTTGTAAAGCATTTGTTGTAGTTGTAATTAACGAAGAATATATTAATAATGAAGATAAATTAAAACTAGAATATATTCCAATCCTAACGGGGTATTCAGATATATTTGCAGAATAAATCTTGGGATTGCCTTCGAAAAGGGAGTTAGACTTCACTATTGAGTTGGTACCTGGTGGAGTGCCCAGCTCAAAGGCCCCTTATCGGATGAATATATTGGAAATAAATGAATTAAAATCATAGTTAAAGGAACTTATTGATAAAAAAGTATATAAGACCTAGTGTGTCTGCTTGGGGAGCACCTGTTATTTTTGATAAAAGGAAGGACGGTACTCTACGTTTATACATTGACTACTGTCAACTTAATAAAATGACTATTAAGAATAGATACCCATTGCCCCACATAGATGATATGTTTGATTGGCTTCATGGGGAAACTATATTTTCAAATATTTATTTACGATCTTGTTATCACCAAGTCCAAATCAAAGATGATGACATTTTTTAAACAACTTTAAGGACCATATATGGTCACTATGAGTTTGGTTTTATGCCATTTGGGCTTATTAATGTCTTGACTATATTCATGTGCTTAATGAATAAATTATTGCATAAGTACCTTGATAAATTCACGGTCGTATTCATTGACGACATTATAATTTATTCTAAGTCTAAGGAAGAACACGAGGAGCACTTGAAAATTATTTTACAAGAATTGAGAGAACATCAGTTTTATGCTAAATTTAGTAAGTGTGATTTATTTAAGAATAAAATACAATACTTGAGCCATGTAGTAACTAAAGAAGGGATCTCAATTGATCCAGAAAAGATAAAATAAATTGAAGAATGGAGAGTCCCAAAGGATGTGACTGACGTGCGGTCATTCATAGGGATTATAGGCTACTATTGAAGATTCATTGAGGGGTTCTCAAGAATTACTAATTCCATAACTTCTTTACAGAAGAAAGGGAAGAAATTCGAGTGGAATCAAAAGTGTGAAGAAATTTTTAGAAAGTTAAAAACATTATTAACTACTGCACTAATCTTAATAATCGATGATCCTAATAAAGAATTTGTAGTATGCACTGACGCATGCAATGATGGTCTAGGTGGGGTCTTAAGTCAAGAAGGACACGTAATTGCATACGAGTCTAGGAAGCTTAAAATTCATGAGAAAAACTACACAACCTATGATTTAGAATTGGTTGTCATCATACATGCTTTGAAGATGTGGCACCATCACTGAATCGGAAGAAAATTTATGTTAATGACAAATAATAAAGGATTAAAATATTTGTTGGATCAACCTAACTTAAATGCAAGGAAAGATAGATGGCTAGCTTTCCTTAGCAAGTACAATGTCGAGATCCAACATGTTAAGGGAAAAGAAAATAAGGTTGTTGATGCTGTAAGTAGAAATTCAAGGCTGAATTTTGTAGCAGTAGTGAGCACTTATCAAACATATTTACAAGAACAACTAGAGGAAGGAGTAAAATTGAATGAAAATTATCAGAAATTACAAGCAAAAGTAACATAAAATTTAACTAAAAGTTTAAGTACAGGGTATAGTCTAAATGAAAATGGATTAATACTATATAAAAACAGGTTGTATATACTTAATGTACTTAAGATTAAGCTACCGATTTTAAATGAAATTCATAATACTCCTTACTCAAGACATCCTCGTTATCGGAAGACTATAACCATGTTACGGAAGGATTATTTTTGCACAAACATGAAGAATGTACTGGAAGAATACATTTCCAAGTGTTTTGAATGTCAACAAGTTAAGACTGAACACCAACATCCCGCCCATTTACTACAACCATTACCTATCCCTAGTTGGAAGTGGGAAATAATCAGTCTTTATTTTATTATAGGTCTACCTAGAAATCATAATCTTCATGATTCAATAATGGTTGTCGTTGATAAAATTAGTAAAGAAGCTCATTTTATAACTATAAAGACCACCTACAAGGTTGCTAATATTGCTAATATATTCATCAAACAAATATTTCATTTACATGGGATACCGAAAGTTATAATTTTAGACAGAGACCCTAAGTTTATGGGAAATTTTTGGAAATCTTTATTTGAAGGCATGAACACTAATTTAAATTTCAATACCTATTTTCATCCCCAGAGGGATGGATAGATTGAAAGGGTGAATCAAGTGTTGGAAGATATGCTCAGAATGTATGTTGAGGAACATCCAGGTAAATGGGAAGATTACATACACCTGGTAGAGTTTGCTTACAACAATCACTACCAAGCTTCAACAAGATACAGCCCATTTGAAATTTTGTATGGAAAAAAGTGCAATACCCCCATCTCATGGAGTAACCCAGTTGACAGGTTAGTACTAGGACTTGAACTACTAAATGAGATGGATTTAATTGTAAAACAGGTACAAGGTAACTTAAAATTTGGGAAAGATAAACATAAAAGTCAAACATATCTTAAACGAACTCAGAAAGAGTTCCAGGTGGGAGAACATGTCTTTATAAAGGTAAAGCCTAAAAAAATTTCTTTGAAATTAGGAAGTTGTGCTAAGTTGGCACCCTGATATTGTTGACCTTTTGAAATACTGTCCAGAATGGGACAAGTGGCATATCAACTTGATTTACTGCCAAATTTGAAGGTTCATAATGTTTTACATATCTATGTATTAACAGAATATGTACATGATGTTACTCATGTTATAAATTGGAATGATGTGTAGGTTGAATTCAAAGGATATTTTCTGGTGGAAACAGATTGTATTCTCACAAGGAGGGAGATCTTTCTTCGGAATTGCACCATTGGACAGGTGAAGGTGCAACAGAAACACCTTATTCCAGAAGAAGCCGCCTGGCAATTGGAGAGTCATATGCGAGAAGCATATCCAATTCTGTTCCAGGGAAACTCTGAGGACGATGAATAAAATAAAATCGAGGAAGATGTTATATGTAAGGGGGGGTGTATGTCACATACCCCAAATTTGCAAAAACATTTTATGTTTTAGGAGACCTTATGTTATAATTTTATTTTAAAGTTTGTAATTAACGACCAAGGGGGGGTCAACGATAATTGCATGTAATTGCTGAATATTTTATTATTTAATAAATGAAATATGAGACAACAACTTAAGGAGGATGTTAAATGAGTGTTTTACTTGCCACTTGGTGGAATAGGTTGGGTTGAGAGAAGATTGACACTTTGCAGCATCATCAAACTAATTCTAGCTGTTGCAGGAGGCAACTTCCCTATTTTTGTGGTCATTTTCCCCAAGAAAGTGGAACAAGAGAAGGTGTCTCATTAATTGAAAAATGACCCAAAAGACCTAGGCATGCCAATAAAATTTTCACATTGAATTCAGCTAAGGCTGCTCATTCTTTACTTGTGAAATTTATAAGTGAAATTAGTGCACAAGAAATTTGATGGAGGGGACTAGCAGAAGTTTTTGAGTGAAAAGTGCTAAAGTTATGAACTAGTGAAGCTGATTTAAGCTGAGTTCATACTGCTACATGCACAAAAGATTATTGCTAATTATTCAGTAGAGTTGCAGAGGTTTTCTAAACTAGTTCTCTCACCCAGTTCTTTCAACCAAGTGGACCAGTATCCAGGCTCGGGGGTCCTAATATTTGCAGTTCATCTATCTTCATGAGTAGGTTGGGAGGAATGGGCTCCATAAGTTGTTGTCTCCTCTGCTACATTTCCAGGTACTACATGTTTTTCTAAATTCTTTATGTAAGCTTAAGAACAAGAAGGAATGAATTTAGGAGATAATATCTATATGTGTTTGCTTCATCTGTTATTTGAATTATTTGGAGGCTATCTGTTACTGTGAAAAGGTAGATGAATTTTGGATTAAATGTGGATTAGAGTAATTTCAAATTTACTGATGGATAAACTACCTAATTGTATTTTTCCACACCTTCAAGAAGGTAGTACTCTAGTATAGTAGGTTAGATTAAACTATGATGGATAAATAAATCAAGAATGTCGGATTTTGATTATTTACTTTTTACTGATTCTTATAGGATTGAAGAGAATAATTTTTTTCTATTTCAGATGTTTCCTTACTTAGAATCCATTTCTTAAAAACATAAACAAAACTATTTTTCAACAAAGATCCTTTACAAACCAGTACAAAGTCTGTGTAATGGTGCTCCTTTTTACACAGTAAATAAATTATTAGCTATAAGCTTAAAATATTTTAAACATACACAGTTATTAAACATTATAAGAACAGAAAAATAAATAAGCATGAATAGTTAATAAACAATAAAAATGAAATATAGAAAGCATTTAGGTTTAGCATAATTATCTAAGCAAATTGTATTAATATTCTAGGTAAACATCAAATACTAACCATTCTATAGTTAACAAAAACAATGCAGGGTTTAGAATTAAAATAATAATAAAAATACAAACCCTAAATCTAAAAAGAAGAGTCAATTAGCATTCTTCTACTTTCTCTTTTCCATATTAGGGTTATTGCAGTTTTATCCACAATTTTTCTTAAGAAAAAATTCTCAATTTATACTAATACAATTATTTATATTATAAATGCACATAATTAATTAAAAATTTCACAGAAACGGTATTAAAACTATTTATCAAATATAAACTAAGAAATTTTGGGTTGTATTATCAAACACAGTAAAAATTTGGGTTGTATTATCAAACCGTTATATTTTATTTATTTATTTAAACAAAACTCTACTGACAGAGAAGAACTTGGACTCTGTTTTAAAACCAATATCCTTAACATTTTCCTTTTCTAAATTAAATCAAGAAATTATGAACTTAAATAGTAATAAAACCTCTTCTGAATTTTTTAAACCATCCATTCATCAACACAAATATTTTAACAATAAAATATTTCTATTAAGTTAAAATTAAACAAAGTTGAAAATTTAACCCATTACAGGAAACCCCATAGTCTACCATCAAGCTTGTAAAAACCTCAGTTCATGGCTAAATACAAGAATAGCTAACATAGTAAGCCTTTAAAGCTTAAGCTGAATATAAATATCTTTAAAACCCTATCTAAAACACATTTAAAAATCCCATAGAGGTCATGAATTTAAAGCCTGTCCAAAATAATTTTTGTAAATCAAGTTACGGCCGCAAGGGCATTCATAAAATTCTCATTAAAACATTCCAGTCATGGCCACATGGCCTTTCTGAACAAGTAGAATATATTATAACCAAAACTGGAGTCGTATCTCAGTGGAAATTTAACAACCAAACCCCATACACCCATCGCAGAAGGAACCTCAGGAAGGAATTGAGGCTTACTAGTTGTTTGGTAGCATGGAGAACTTCCCCTAATGCAATGTATGCCACCGAGCTCCTTGCCACACCTATAGAATTACTTGCATTGTAAATTAGAGAAGGTTAAATCTTATTTGAAACAAATTTTAGTGCTAAGAATGAAATCTTACGGCTATTGTATAAACAAAAAGATCTTACCTAGAGAAATTTGACCTTGACTGCATAGTTGATGGCACGAACAGAAAACCTAGCCGCACAAAAATATTATGCCCGAGCAATCAAGAAAAGCCACTATCACTAAACCTCGATGAGATTGTTCAATTCAAAAGCCAAGGCCATGCCACTATGGAACCAAAAACCAAGCCTACACTGCTATTTCAGGGAGAGTTTCCATTTGGACAAATGTGCAGAGGTAAACCAATGGGAATGGAGGCCATTACACGCAGAGGTAAAGCTTGGCAATGAAGGCAAGTTCACAGAGAGATTAAGCAAAAGGAATCAATGGCCACAAGGTTGTAAGCTTGCGGCTCTTCCTCCACAACAGTAAAAAGTTAGGTTAATCGCAGGATTTTATGGTTTTGAAGAAATTTATAGTAAACTTACAAAAGTCAAAACTCTATCCTATAACCATTGACCACATGGAGATCAATATGTTTTGGAATTATGGGCTTGCTCTATAGTTTCAAGAGCCTTGGAGCAGCATGAAAAACAAATAGATTTTTCATAACCCTTGGTTATAAACCCTTTCAAAAAAATCGATTGATATCTTAATTTCCATAGGATGCATAGTGTAAATTAAAAAGGTATGATAGTTATAACCCTCGCTCAAATAAGAATTTTAGTTATAGAATGAAGACCATGTAAATGATACTTGTATGTGCAAAAATACTCTTAACCTTGTCTCATATGGATACAAACATCCCGATGACAACTAATAATATTATGTAGAAAGAGTATTCGTAACATAGGTTAGAACCTTAGTTAAAAAGTTTACAAGATTTCAAGTATAGAAAATGCTTAGCATAGTTCATGGATAAAGTTTTTATAGTCTAAAATTGCATAAATAGGATAGTAAATCTTAGCTTATAACATCTCTTAATGAGATTTAAACCATGCAATATTTTGGGAGTAGTTAGGCTCATTAAGAAATGAACTCTTTAACCCCTAAAACCAAAGCAATCATACTACTTATATAACAAAGTAATGTTTTTTCTTCTTGTTTTCTCAAATGGAAATTGCATAGGCAGAAAAGGAAATTTACTATGTTTGAAACTCGTTAGTTTCTTTGTTTTACATAACATTTCTATACACTTAATTTATATTGGTTTATATAACAAGGGAATACATGATTTAGACTAATACATATGAACTACTATGGTAATGAGTAATGATGTATCAAAAGACCTAGAGTGTGAAATTATCTTTCTCTAGAATCGTATATAGGACCTAATATGGTAATGGATAACTAAAAATATGATGAACAAATTATAGTTGAGGCTAGGTAGAAGAACATCTAGATTTATGTTCGTATTTTCCAAATACTTACGCTTACAAGTAATGAAATAAAAACTAAATATACAGTTTCAATGATACCTCCTTTATTTTGATCAAAGCTGTAAATTAAACAATTATACTAGCATTTTTTTATTTATTCCAGTTGAGATAATTAATCTCGATCGAGAAACTGTTTACAAAACGTCTTACATATAAAAATACATGTAAAAGAAGCATCACTTCACTGCATTAGCTAAAAATCTAAGTAATCCTAGAACATGAACTGAAGTTCCTTCATGTTGACAAACAGTAAAACAAACTTTAGTACATAGTAAGAACGAGATGTTTCATCTCATGTCACTTCCTATTATCAATTGCTAAATCAACTCTTAATACCGATTTATAAAAAGAAATAATTAAGTATGAAAATACAGAATTTAATAAGTAATTAGTTAGTTCTAGTTAAGACCTTAATATGTTAGTTGTTAACGGTTGAATGTCCCTCTTATGTGACAATTGTAAACATTTATTGTTATAGGAAAAATTTTAAATTTTTATGAATTTTTGGAGTATTACAAGGATAGTACCAGGAATTCTATTTTTCAAATATGAGAACCTTTGGTTATAATCTTTGACCTGTTCTGTCCTTTTTTTCTTCATGAAAAAAATATCTATAATAAATCCTTTGGGGTCTTATCGTCCCCAAATTTATGAGTGAAGAGTTCTGAAAATGCATCCCATGATGGGATGGAACCGACTTCTAAGGAAAAATACCATGTAGAAGATTTTCCCTCAAAAGTATAAGGGAATAATCTATAGACTACATATTCATGTATTACATTTCTAAGCCTGATCACCTGCATAAATGTTTTTAGCCGGTCTTCCACAGGGATTTTGTCATCCAGGTTATACTTCGGAAGCCACTTCTCAGGATTCTACAGTAACCTATGTTGATGACCTGAGATAGACACAACATCTTTATCTAACCAGGACCTGTTAGGTTATTCGTCGGCCATGGGAATAAATTATTCTGATGAGGTACAAGGTTCAGGATCTGATGATTAATCTAAGGAAGATGGAGAAGAAGGAGGTGAAGGTGGTGGTACACCTACTACTTTGTTGTGTCGAGGAGTATTTGATTCTTGGAAAAATGAGTCAAGATCTAGTCCATGGGTCGATGGATGACTAGAAGAATTGTTACATTCTTCCATGTTTTGGTCTCCTGAATCTTGATTATCTTGATTATTAGCATGGGGATTGTTGTTTTGGAGACACCCTTTAGCGAACCACTGTCGAAGTTGGGTAATGCTATCAGAATTTCCTTTCAGTAAGTTTTTCGACTGTAATGGGACCTAAGGTGGCTGATACGATAACATACCTATTTCCAGGAGATCTTTGTTCATTCATAGGCGTATCAAGGATGGCATTTGAACTTTGTACAATTCGTTCCCCTGACGTCAACGCCTAGGTGGGATTACGGGTGGAAATTGGGTATCTTGTTGGAAGAGGTTTCTTGATATGTTTTTTAGACATTACTTGCTTCAATCCCTCCTTCTAGTGCCATTTGTTGAGACCTCCAGTTTTTATGTGGTTGAAAAGGGTCCAAGCCTCACAAAAGAGGATGAAAACCTAGACAAAGGCTTTAGGAAATTTTACGCAAGTATTACCCTATCCTCGAGCTGTTTGGTGTGGTTAACACCCATGGAAATTTGGCCTCCACTGCCACTCTTTGAGTAAATCAGTTTAGATCTTGGAAGGATTTGTCTTCCTATGAAGTAAAACTAGATTGATGAGGTAAATAAAAGGAAAATGTATTCTAACTGTAAAAGAAAATCTAATCTAGATCTACACTGTTCTAAGAGAGGTATTTGGTTTGTTCACAAATCAACCTGAGATGTAAGACAGATAACCATTAAGATCATTTACTTATCATTTAATGCGCGATCAATTAATGAAAATTAACTGACAGCAACTTAAAATTAACACATTCAAGGTCAACCTGCATCTAAGTATGTCAATTAAAAAATTAACACATATGCTATCTAATTTACTATGTAATCACTTGCAAAAATAGATAAATATTTTAACAGAATAAACTCTTTAAAAATTTATTAGTACACAAATCACTAACAAAGAGAAATCAAGAATGTGAATAAATGCACTCATTAATTGCAAAGGACTAATAGTAAGATTGATCCATCTGAAATAGGAAAAATCATAATTTGTTCAGGAAACTTAATCAAATAAATAATAAGAGATATGAAAAGATATCATTACTGTATTAAGTAAAGTTTGCAAAAAATTACAAAACCTCAAGTAAACAGAGGTATCTCCAGTCTCTTGTCTAGAATTTTCCCTTCCAGAAGGTCCCTCTTACATGTGAAACCCACCCTTTAAATAATTATTACAAAAAGTATATTCCCATAAAATTGGGATCGAAAAATCTAAATAAAACTAATATCCAAGTAAATCTCTCCATCTATTCCAAATCCCTAACAATCACTCAATGTTGGGATAGTTAGCTGTTTCGAACCCAAGTTGAGCATCACATTTATAATTCTCCATTTTCTTTTTAGCTAACTCATGCCAGATGCGGTTGTAAATTTGGATCTTTCCCTCAATAGCCAAAGGTTGTTTGATTAACTGATCCACATATTCAATGGTGATATGATCAAGTCCTTGTATTTTCTCCTTTTCTTGATCTCGCTGGTGTTCAACCTACTTGATCATCAGTCCTGGTGGACAAGCGTTCTCAATGAGCTCCACTGTGGGAAAAAGAAATCTCTCCATAATACTGTCAACAAAATACCGCCTTATTCCACACATGCCATGTGCCTTTTTAATAGTATCATCAACCATCTCATTAAGGTCAATACAAGAATGCAGTATTGTTTTGACTATCTTTAGTTGAAATTTGTTGAGGATGATGATTTTTTCTTGCTTGTCCTTCATATACATTTGCCAATCTAGAATTTCATCATAAGACTTAGAATTTTTCTCTCTCTTTGTGGGACTAATATTCAAGGACAACACACATCTAACCAAAATCAATATCATTCAAAGTTTGGAACAAGTCAATTATTAACTCATAATGCTCCTGATTTGTTCTGATAACCCATTCTTTAAATTACTCTTGTGAAAACCTCGAGAATGAAGAGGAAGCTACACTTACATTTTCATCTTCACATTACTTACCAAGTGAGGCTATCCTCTGTGTAAAGGTAGCATTTTGATTCTTCTCATTTTGCATGTCAATCTGAAGAGAGGCACTTTTGACCTGTAGGTCATTATACTTGTCCTCAGATGTCTTCATAAGATCACCAACATGAGCCTCACATTCCCTTCTATTATTTTCAACCTCTTCCTTCAGCTTTCTTATATCTTCTTTTCTCCTGTCAAACTCCATGTTCAAGGTGTTAATAGCATGGAGGTTGGCACCTGTGAATCCCCCCAAAGCAGTAGCTATATACGTTTCATCTACCTGTGGGTCACCAAATTGTTGATTCCAAACTATTTGATCAGTGATAGATACATCCATACCACTTTGATCCTTAGTCCTCATTTTTTCCTTTTTAACTACTGCTTTATCATACTTTCTATAATAATAATCCCCAAGAGAGATGACAATGTCGTCATCAAACTCAGCTTTTTTCTCATTGGATGCAAAAGTCCCAATCACGGTGGACACTAAAGAGGATGTCTGAGTGATGATAGGAGGGGTCATGGGCATAGTAATGTGAGTGGTGGAAGGAAAAATGTTTTGAACAACTGCTACATCAGAGGTTGGAGAGAAGAGTGGGGTTGAAGTTTCATAGGATGGGAAGTGAATGTTGACAGCTGTAAGTGGTGAGGAAGGAATCAAGATCTTTTCAAGACTAGATGATGATGACAGAGTAACTGAGGGTAGGTGTAAAGGAATCTTAAAAAATGATGCTTCTGTAGTGGCAAGTTGCAGCATGGGGGTTTGCACAGAAGCATATGTGATAGATACAGATGTGGAGGTCAAAGCCTCATACAGCTGAGACAGTGCAGGTGATATGGATGCTCCAATAGGTAAAGTGGACAAAGTTTGAATGGATGAAAGGAGCAATGCTGAAGACAATGAGATAGAAACAGAAGTATATTGTGAAATTGCAGGGACAGGGATAAAATCTTTCTTACCATCACCATTGAGAAAATATATCACTGGTTGAAAATATTTATCCATGTATTCAGTGACAGGAACGGAGCCTATTACTTGTTCTTCTAAGTCAGAATCAACCAAATTTATAGTAGGAGTTGGAGAGGAATAAATATGCACCTTCAGTATTTTAAATGGATTTCACTCATCCATTTATTGATCATCATTTGGTTGAGTGACTATAGCAATCACCTGGATATCAGCAATAGTTTGAGCAGCCGCAGCTTCCTTAGTGTCCAATACATAGGTCATCATTGCTAGCTTATGTTTTGACTATTTTGAGGTATGTGTCAATGCTTTCAACAGCTGAGCATTTATTTCCTCTGGAAGGTCTCCCATTAGACCTTTTCCTTTGTCACCATCTGGATGGGTTGCCACTGATGCAAATTTTGTTGCTTGGGATTCCTTTTCTTCTATGTCCTTTCTCATTTTCTCCAAGAGGTCCATTTGCATTGCTCTGTAACTCTGAATCCTTTCTTTAAGTTCCTTTTGATTTTGTAATATGTGACTTTTCTCATCTTTGCTTTTGGCTTTAGCCAAGACTTCAGAAAATGTATTGACACCCTGGTAAATAGAATCATCGGGAAGTTCCTCATGTGCATAAGCAATTTTGATATGGTATTTCTTAAAGTGAGAATTGAGGAATCCCTTGGGATCATGTATTCTCTTGCTAGAAAAGACGAACTTCAAGGAAACTATTTGTTCACCCAATATTGCAGCCCAATTTGAAATTTGGATAACAAACGATCCAAAGTTCAAAGGGAATTTGGGCCAACCTTTTCTTTTAGGGCCAACGAGTTTCTTATAAACCCCATCGATGATCGTCTGGAAATCCACTTCTTCTAAGACCAACCTATCAAGGATAATCATGGGAAACATGTGAATAGCATTGCCACCCCAAATCCTGATGTATGAAAAAGATTCACCAACGTACCAATCGCCCATTGTAGCAATGAAATTTTTGGGTTGATCTGAATATGTGGGAGCTTCATTTTTGAAGATTGAAAAATAGATGTTGTCGAGGACGTGTTCACATATATCATGGAACCTAGTTTCCTAGTTAGTATCCCACAATTTTGAATAATAAATGGGCACTGGGGGAGCCGGTAAAGTAGAGTTCGATCCCAAGTTGGGATATTGGTTATCAGTGAAAAATACATAAAAAATGAAGGCCAAAAAGAAGAAATTGGGTTTCTTTCTGGTAGTCTTGAATAGAGTTTTTTAGTTCTATTGATAATATGGATTCCCATGGGAAAGAATCACCGGTTGATAAAACATGATGAGCTACTGGAGCCCATTCAGCCTTGAACATAGAACAATTCAAAAGGCCATACAGTCTGCAATATGGCTGCCAATAAGGAATAGGGTTCTTTGAGCCAGGTGATAGGGTAAAGATCGTCGGTCCTCTACTAGAATTTCCCAGGTTTGTGCATCTAATATTTTAAAATTTCATAGAAATTGAAGTGAGTACTAGAGGCTTGGGTGAATTCATTGTTGAGGGGTTGTCTAGCCGATTTAAAGCTATAAGCCCTAGTAAATACCTCGGGACAAAAATTGTCCAACTATGACCGTGCACTATGATTGAAGGAATGTTATTTGGGGTTCGCATGTTCCACGTTCCATTAAACCGTGTCATTGTATGTTGATGTATCTGTAACTTCGGAATGCATTCATTTGTATATTTTATGTATTGTACCCTGATGTTTATTCTGGGAAGTATATGTAATGCAATTGAGTCATTTCATGCCCCGATGTTCTCATCGGGAGATTCAATAATGTAAACAAGTCTTGTCAAGTCATTGTGGGTAACCCTCCTATTGTTCAAGGGTTAAAGTCCCTGTAGTTGTGGGGCCCTAGGGTTATTAGAACATCCTAGAGAAGTCAGGCCTAGGAGAGTTATTGTAAGTCAGAGAAATAGTCCCCACCATATAATTCAAGGGTAACCTTCCTTGTTTATCAGACGGAAAATTCCCCACAATTGTGGGGCACTAGGTTTATTAGACTCTCATAGAGATGTCAGCCCCAGTAAGCAATTGTTAAGTGGGGATGACATCTTGAAGTGGACATCAAGTGAACGAAAGAATATAAATAGAGAGTGAGACTCTCTATTTATCACACACACACTCACTCAACTGGGGCGCATGAGTGAGAGAGAAGAAGCTGGGATCAGAGAGAGAGACTACTGTTGTCGGGAGATCATCTTTATGTTTTCAAGTTTTACTTTTGGTGTTGATTCTATCTCTGAGGAACTTGAGGGGTTTTCTTCTTTATGGTTTTCCTGAGGAAAATCTTTGTGTCTATTGTCTCTTGTGTTTGATTGTTGTGCTTTTTATTCTCCCAGTTAAAGATCCTAAGATAATGCTAGCTTGAATCATAAAAATATAACATGGTATGAGAGCTAACCTGAGAAGAAGACATTGTGCAACTGTAGAATCTAGGGCTTCTTACTTTTTGGGTCTCTCTCCACAATCCGTTAGCAAAATTATGTTAGGATGACTCTCCATTGAAGGACGCATATTTCTGTCGAAGCAGAATTCGATTCTGGACATTTTCAGTTTTTGGTGCAGGAAATTAGGGCTTCTTACAGAAGAGGAATTTTTGAGTGAGCCCGTCATAGGATTTCTCTCCTCACCAAAATCAAATTTTAGAGACCTGGTTCTATATTTTTGGTTGGGTGAAACTCTGGGAAAGTCAAACCCTAGTTTGATCCCAGGCAAGAAAAACCCTAAAATACTAAAACTGATAAGTTCTGGTACATTCACTATATATTGGGATTGGATAAATATCATGAGAGGAAACCGTCACAGGCCAAATATAAAATCCTGATTTACACTGTGTCCAAATTTCATCCTCATATTATCTATATTCTAGGTGATATGATTCCTCCAAGTTAATGTTCCAGCCTCTTCCACGATTCATCCCTAAATAGGATACCTAGTGAGAATTGTTATATCTCGAGCTACAAAGGTCCAAATTAAATTTATGAAGATGTTCCTAAAAGAACACAGACTTCAATTTCTATGGTAGAATTCTCAAACCCCGAAGCTAAAACAGTAACACGTAGTAGTCCGTACAACTTTGCTATGTTGAACAGTCTTGAAACAGGTCACCTTGAGTAAACGATCATAATTCCCAATTGGTGAAACCAATTCTTATGAAACCTATGTTTTTAGAACAGGGACAGGTGAGGATACTTGCATATCAATTTTTAGACATAGAGGATCTGTAAGTTTGGAGATATTGTAGAAACTGTTTCAGGCATTTCTGTAGAAGAAATTGGAAAACTAGGGCTTCCTATTCCGGGTGCTTCCCTCCACTGTTTTCAGAAAAGGAGTACATTGGATAGCTTACCTTGAAGAGGTATATCTTTCTATCCAATCAGATTTGAAATATTCTAAGTTTTTAAAATTAGTTTTTCTCTGAAAAACCCTAGATCAACCAACTCCGGAACCAGGATGGGCACCTCAAATCGGTAAAGATCTAATCTTTTTCTATTTTCATTTGAGGTTCTCATTTCAAAGTGATCTATCACATCAGCTTGATGATGAGCTTGGTGAAGTTGAAAAATTCCAAGCATGGAAGTATATGATCTCTCTGAAGAAAATGAATTGGACACCTACATGAATAGAGAGGTTCCAGTTCCAGACGAAGATGAGTCTCAAAGCCATACATAAGAAGAACTTGGTCAACGCCAAGAAGATCATTGTTGATTCAATCACAGATCACCCTACACCACAAGCGTCTTCCCTAAAGACACCAAAATAGATGTTTGATTCCTTGACCAAGATATTTTAAGGGAAGAACATAGATCAGAATATGAATTTTAGAAAACAGTTGAAGAATGTGAAGATCCAGAATGCAGAGACCATACATTCATACTTTACGAGGGTTTCTCAAATCAAAGAACAACTTATAGCAGTAAAAGAAGAAGTGAAGAATGCAAAAGTGGTGATAGCAACCTTGAATAGCCTCCTAGGATCATGGGATTCATTCATGCGAGGAATATGTGCCAAATGGAAGTGATTACTTTCAACAGACTCTAGGAAGAAGAATAAGCTCGACTCATAATAAGAGAAGAGAAGATGGGAGCAACTGAAGATCAATCTCTCACCATCCAAAGAAGATCCCTTAACCAATGAGGAATATGAAGGACTCAACTCTTGAAGAAGATGATGAAGTTGAAGGCTCAAGAAGGAGTCTACCCACAAAACAAACAAATATAAGTATTTGATTGTCATTTCATGATATTTTTTTTGTTATGCATTTGTTTATATTCAGTTGATGTATTATGCATGATAGAATGTTTGCATTAATCACGGTATACTACTAATATGCATGGGATGGGTAAGTAGCTCATGGTGCTATACAACTCTCCATTGCTACTTATCTA
This sequence comes from Pseudotsuga menziesii, assembly GCA_001517045.1. NCBI lineage: Eukaryota > Viridiplantae > Streptophyta > Pinopsida > Pinales > Pinaceae > Pseudotsuga > Pseudotsuga menziesii. The sequence goes on from LPNX010693373.1 coordinate 270,232, forward strand.
GAATGAAGCCTCTTTGCTGGAAGGCATCTAGAAAGTTTCCGTGAGATATGGATGAATGTTGTACTGGCTAAAATAGTTGCATAATCATATATCTTGATGAAAAATATATTTTCATTATGAATATACCTTATGAAATGTTTCTAACCATACAACTAATGAATTTGACTTGTACGAAAGATCGTGTAAAATCGTCTACAAGCAAAGAAGGATGAGACTTGTTCCATAGAACAAGTGACGAAAATTCAAGATGAAGAATAATATGATGAATGCAGCAACATAATTGATTCAAAACCTTCCAGCTATGAAGAAGTAACCAAGAAGAAATGGAAGACTAGTTCAAGAAGAATGATGTCTAGGATGCAGTATTGATACATGAAGGGAAGTTCGTATTTCCATCATGCAATATATGGAAACATCGTGGGATACAAGGCAATATTCATAGCATGATGCCTCTCACGAAAAGAAGGCATAGACTACAAAGAGACATTTACAGTCAGTGGGAGTTGAGACACATGATAGGAAGAATCATGTGTGCAAATGAAAGAAGGCCTTGTACGAGCTCAGAAGACACCCATGGGATAACATATACATGTCGAGCTTGAATTTTTCTACAAGGTTGAAGATGAAATTCTATAGAGGATGACAAGCTCACAGATGGGTGCAAGAAGAAATTTTGAAAAAGTTCAAGATAGAGGATCTTGGTATCCAGTGATCCTAGATGGATACATAGAACATTAGTAGCAGAGGAAGCTACTTGTCACTCCGGTACAGAATGTTTCAGTGCATAGAGTATGAAAGACAAAGGGAGAATGATGCTCCACTTCAGAGGGAGTGACTGCAGAAGATCCTAAGGTTCGACATGGTACGACAGGATGGACAGACTACTGATGACTCTAGGCTTTACTGAGAGTAAAGTGGATTCCAACCTTTGCTTCAAGGTTGAAGACATGAGACCAGCGATGCTGTTGTTATATGTTGATGACTTGTTCTTGACAGAAAAGAGGAACTCATTAAAGTTGCAAGAAGGAGACTTGCTACTGAGTTCGAGATGAAGGACTTGGATATGATACACTACTTTCTAAGCATGGAGGTGTGGCATAATCTCCCTGGGACAAGGAAAGTATGCAGTAGATATCCTAAAGAGGTCCGGGATGATGGATTGCAAGGCCATGACCACACCTATGGCATCGAACCTAAAGCTATTGAGTGTTGCTTCATTAGAGACAGTTGATGCCATGATGTATTGTCAGATGATTGGTTCCTTGATGTACCTAATGAATACGAGACCAGATATTTGCTTTGCTGTGAACGGATCCAAGACATGTTCACTTGATTATTGTAAAGAATATTTTGAGGTACCTAAAGGGTACAGTTGATTATGGGTTCAAGTATGAGGCAAATCAAAAGATCAACCTGGAAGGTTATGTTGATTCATATTGGGTAGGCATTTCCATCGATAGGAAGAGCACTCCAGGATGTTGCTTGAGTATGGAATCAGGTATGCTCTCTTGGTTTAGCAGGAAACAATCTTGCATGGCACTGAGTACAACTGAAGCAGAGTATGTCGTAGCTTGTTTATCTAGTTATGAGGCAGCATGGCTGAGGACGCTATTGTCTGATTTATTTGATCTCTAGTTGGATGCTTCTTGTATATATTGCGACAACCATATCTATGTGAAGTTGTAAGAGAACCTGGTGTTCCATGACAAGTCGAATCATATCGAGATGAAATATCACTATAGCAGGGATATGGTACAGAGAGGAGCAATGAAGCTTCAGTATGTTGCAACGGATGAATAGATAGGTGATGTGTTGACAAAGCCATTGGCTATAGTGAAGTTTGAGTACTTCAGGGAGAAGCTTGGTGTTCTCTATATTGAGGTTCTCTCCAAGGGGAAGTGATGAGTCCATGAGCCATTCTGACATGGTGAGAGGATTGGTTCCTTCCATGGTTAGATGTAAGGGCTGATCCATTTTTCCATGATGAGAGGATTGGTTCCTCGCATGTCAGATATAAGTGCTGAGCCATTCCGAGGTGACTGTGAAATGTGTTCTCACATGATCAGATATAAGCATTGAATGCCATTCTCTGAATGGAGCCACCTAGCTAGTTACCAGGAATACTCAGCCTAGGGCTGAGGGCCATTCTGATGTGACTGTGGGATGTGTTCACACATGATCAGATGTAAGTGCAGATCCATTCTGAGGGGACTATGGGATGTGTTCCCACATGATCAGATGTAAGTACAGAGCCATTCTGAGGGGACTGTGAGATGTGTTCCCACATGATCAGATATAAGTGCTAAGCCCTTCTGACATGGTTGTTGGATGTCTTCCTCACATGGTCAGATATAAGTGTTGAGCTCTTCTAGCATGGATGTAGGATGTGCTCCCCACATGGCTAGATATAAGTGTTGAGCCCTTCCGATATGGTTCTTGGATGTGTTCCTCCCATGGTCGGATATAACTACGGAGCCTTTCTGATATGGTTCTTGGATGTGTTCCTCCCATGGTCGGATGTGAGTGTTAAGCCTTTCTGGTATGGTTCTTGGATGTGTTCCTCCCATGATCGGATGTGAGTGCTGTGCCTTTCTAACAAGGTTGTGGGATGTGTTCCCACATGGCCAGATGTGAGTGTTGGGCGTGCCTTTCTGACATGGTGTTGGATGTGTTCCTCTCATGGTTAGATGTAAGTGTTGGGCAGGCCATTCCGACTTAGGGTCAAATATAAGCATTGAAGAATACCTACATGGAGGCTAGGCCTACAACAAGCATGAAAAAGGGTTGGCTCTGTATACCTTCCTGTGACAAGAAGAATCATGAGATAGCACCAACGATGATGATCCAGTAGTGATGATCCAGATCCAGTGATGATGATCCAGCAATGATGATCCAGATCTAGTGACGGTGATCCATTGATGATCCATCTTTGATGACGATCTAGTGATGATCTAGTTTCGATGATGATCTAGATCGAGTGATGATCTAGATCTAGTGATGATGATCCAGATCGAGTGATCATCCATATCCAAGATGAATATGACTTGAATATGAATATGACTTAAAGATGGAGATGACTTGAATATGAAGATGACGAGATGATCCAGTTGATATAGAGAAGAAGACCAGTGCTGACAAATTGTGTCGAGGGAATACCTTCCTACTTAAGAGGGAGTGTTGATGTATTTGTAACTTTAGAATGTATTCACTTGTATATTTTATGTATTGTACCCCAATGTTTATTCCAGGAAGTATATCTAATGTAATTGAGTCATGTCATCCCCCGATGTTCCCATCGGGAGATTCAATAATGTAAACAAGTCATGTCAAGTCATTGTGGGTATCCCTCCTATTATTGGGTTAAAGTTCCCACAGTTGTGGGGCCCTAGGGTTATTAGACTATCCTAGAGAAGACGACCCTATGTGAGTTATTGTAAGTCGAGGCAATAGTCCCCACCATCTAAGTCAAGGGTAACCCTCCTTGTTGATTAGAGGGAAAAGTCCCCACAGTCGTGGGGCACTAGGGTTATTAGAATCTCATAGAGATTTCATCCCTAGTAAGTAATTGTTAAGTCAGGCTGACATGTTGAAGTGGAAATCAAGTGAACGAAAGAATATAAATAGAGAGTGAGCCTCTCTATTTATCACACACACACTCACTCAACTGGGGCGCATGAGTGAGAGAGAAGAAGTTGGGATTAGAGAGAGAGACTACTTCTACTAGGAGATCATCTTTATGTTTTCAGGTTTTACTTTTGGCATTGATTCTATCTCTGAGGAAGTTGCGGGGTTTTCTCCTTTATGGTTTCCCTGAGGAAAATCTTTGTGTCTATTGTCTCTTGTGTTTGATTGTTGTGCTTGTTATTCTCTCAGTTAAAGATCCTAAGATAATGCTAGCTTGAATGATAAAAATCTAACATTGTAGGGGAGGATAGCAAATCTAGCAACAATGGAATGAATCCCAGAATCCCTAATTGTTTGGTAGGCCAACTGGTTGTTTTGGACATTAGAAAAGTCGTCATTGCCAAAAATTGTGTAAACCCTAGGCCATTCAATCTAGTAAGTATCATTCATTCTACCACTGTTGTCTGAGAAAACACCAAAGTTTGAGTCCTTGGTTAACATATCCTTTTAAAGGATTTTTATAGTGAGTAAACTACAATAATAAATTTGAATGAAGAAATGACTAAGACACTAATCTATAATCAAACTGGACTATGATGATGTTTCTTGGTAAAAACACAGAGAAATTTCATGCAGCAGAGTAATTCGAAACAATAAAAGGGTAATTTATGAATCATAAAATACCAACATATATATAGTTTTTCTGGGGGTTAAATTAGGACCATAGGATTAAAATAAATGGATGACCAATATTAAACCTTGCGGGATGGGGGATCATGATGTGAGATTTAAATTTCATTAACCATCCCATAATTCACATTTTGCAATTGCAGGATGCAGGATGTAGGATGTGTAAAAAGTACCGAAGTTTTATTCAATCTCTTCAGCAATCTGCATCCCATAATTTCCAGGTTGCGGGACCACACAACAAAATAAATTAATCAAATTACTCCCACAATTTGCATCCTGCAATTATGGGTTGCGGGACGACAAACTATACTTACAAAAATGCTCCCACATTCTGCAATCGGCAAATTGCGAGATGAGGGTTTCCAGAGGAAAAACTCTTAAATAATAAACTTCAAACTCCTGCAATCTGCAAATTGTGGGTTGTGGGATGCGGGTTGCGGGATGGAATATTTTTTGTAAAAGACAGTCTTCTGCAACTCACCAAAATCATGCAAATCATGCAGAAACTCCAAAAATTCAACTAAGTTAAAGCAAAGAAACCATGATAAACGTTATGGGGACCCCAAAATGAGTTAAAAATTCAGAACAGTTACCTTTCTATGTTTAATTGGGGCTCCCGTGTTTTGGATAACATGGGATCTATTGTACCTACAACAAGTACCTCGAAGGAACTCATTTTGGCAGAGGTTTGGTCCCCCTAAGTACATAGTTGATGAACATGTCTAAGTCCCCCTAGGTTTTTTTATTTTTATTTTTTTAAGTTTTAATTTTTCCAAAACTTAGGCTATTTTTTGAGACTCTAAATGGAAAAATTGGTTTTGTAATAAAAGTGGGCTCAGAAATAAGTTTCAGTCATGGGGGTGCTCATTTTCTAACTCAGAGCACCTAGTAAACCCATAAACCCACTTTTCCTAAGTTTTGAGTGATTTGTCCATCACTCAGGTCAAAAATCCAAAAAATAAAATATCAAATAATTTAATTAGAAATTAATTAAATAATGGAGCAAATCCAAATTCCTAAGTTAGTCGATTTTGCTCTGATTTGACTAAAATTAGTCTCATCGGCTTTGGATTGACTAGATCTGACCATTCCTTAACAAAAGGAGTTCATTTGGGATGAAGAGGGAGTGCACCACAACATGCATCCTCGGGATTTGCACCCTCTCTCTCTCCTCCACATGTGTGGGCTCAGTTGGATGTGATTGGGTTGATGTTTCAGTTAACCGATTGATGTGTCAGTCTAGTTAGCTCTTTGATTACCAGTTACACTCAGCCAGACTCAGATCAAACTCAGATAGACTCATATTAAGCTTGGATTGACTCATGTAGCTGCAGTCCCTCTTTGCTTGGGAATTGTGCCCCCTCTAGGCTAGATTTTCATTTTTTTTCTATAAATGAAGCACATTCTCCTCGTTTCCAAGCTAGTTAGAGTCGGATTTAGGAGCTATTACTGTTGTAATGTTGCTATATTTTTCATGTTGAAATAAATAAAAGCTTTGGAGGAAAGATTGTGTCATGTTGTTATGTGTGGATGAGCATTTTCATGGTTCATTGAGGTAACCTGTATCTGTGTTCATAACTTGCTTATTTTGATATTGTGGATCCAATGCTAAAAGATTGATAATAAGTTTATTATGATCTTGATAGGAAAGGAATATGTTAATAAGTTTATTGGCTATCTCTTTTTCTTTTATGCATGTCTAGAGATCTATATTTAACATGTTTTATAAGTTTACATGCATGCTATTCTAATATCTCTGTTTCTGTATTAACCGGATCTCACAAGCATTTTGGCAAGCCTTTGGATTAGTTGTAGGCTCCTATCTTGGAGAGGGTGTTGATCTAGTTTTCTTCTTCACTTTCTCCAAAACTTTATCAAATGCATAGTCCCTTGACATTCCACCGAAAATCTCCACGGCTGATCTTGACGGCTACAAGCCTTCCTTCTTCTCTTTCTCCTCTCAAAATTTTAAATCTACTCCGTTACTTGGTTCATATATTTGATTTGTTTAGATCGATCATCTTAGAGTGAAATTTAACATAGATCTATCTTTTTAAAGATCATAATCTAGATCTTGTTCTAAAAAGGGGTCTCATAAGCATTCTAGATCTTGCATAAAGAAATCGTCCTTTTTGCATGGTGTTGGGAACCCAATATGCAAGTAGATTATTACCAACATACAGAGTGTACAAGATTTATTGTCAACCCGAGAAAGTCTTTTATTTCAAAGCTATCGTGCAAAATATATGCGAGTACAATTTCTACCTGACATTGTTACCTATTGGTATGCAATCGAAACTCTTTGTAAACTAGATCACATCTACTTGAAAAGAAATCAATACTCAAACCTATTCATAAATCGAACTGTAAATCAAATACACTTCAAACAAGATATATTCCTATGAAACAAGATCTGATTACGTACATCTAAAGAATTGTTATGTTGGCCAACGAACTACCAAATGAATTATCAACACAACGATTATGACAGATCTGATGAATGAGAGCATACAACTATGATAAGCTTAATAGACAAAATGATAAGTAGATCTAAACAATAACACACTCACAATTAACACTACCAGCATCTGCTCAGGGAAGAGGGCCCTTCCTCCACTGAGCAGAGCTGGATCTCCACAATAG
>LPNX010693379.1:16615-39918 GCA_001517045.1 Pseudotsuga menziesii
TCCAACAATCTTTATAAGATGAGAGAGAAGTCAGTTCATTAAATCCGAGATTACAATGTGCAACAATACAAGAATCAGAAAATTTACTAGCATCTTGTTCATCTTTCTTCTGGTTGTGCTTGTCTTTGATGGAATCCCATGAAGCCCAACACTGATCTGATGTGTGCCCAGTCTTTCCACAACGCTTGCACTGCAAAGCTGATCTTTTGCTTCTGCCCCCTCTGCCTCTGAAATTTCTTCTTCCTCGTCCTCTCTTGCTGCAATCTCCCTTGGAAGGGTCTTTCGATTGGTCTTTGCCAGCTAGGGCAGCACCAATACTAGATGCCAAAGAGTGCATCTTTACAATTGTTAGTGTAATTTACAATAATAAACTTGATATGACAAGAGAAAAACAATAACCTTGCAGGTCTACAGTCTCTGCCAAGGTGATTTACAGAGGTGATGGTGAGGGAGAGGCACAGCTCTCAAAGAAACACAGGATTAGAATTCTTTCAACACATCTCCATGTAATTTACTTTAGAGTGTTGTTTACATGGACAATTCAAATCTTCTTATGAAAAATTACAATGATACCTCAATCATAACTATAACTTGGCATTGTGATTGTCTAAATGATGTGGATTTGTCTCTGATACCACATGCAGTCTTCTCCACGCAGCATACAGCTCACAGCTTGCATCAAATGACAGCAGCCTTCAGGCTCATTCTCCACGCAGGTTCAAATGCAGCTCCACGCAGGTCTTCGATGGTCACATATAATATTCATACAATATGCTCAATGGGCTACAAGTCCACCACGCTTCCTCTCAGGCAATTACAGGTCGCACCTCACAAAATATCAGAGGGAATGGGTTGCAGCTCTTACAAATTACAATAGTGCATAGTCTTCACAAAAAATAGTGAGAACGCATGCAGTCTAGGGTTTGTGCATTCCCAAAAAAACTCAGTCATCTCCAACGCATTCACCATTCGCAGCATAAACTTACAACTCCTCTCAGGCAATCATATATCACATATCACATACCATCATATATCACAACGCAGTCGATATATCACAAGGCAGTCTTCAACCCATATCAATGGCACGCAGCAGTATTCTTGGCAGGCCTGAAAATAATTATTCGGTCCTTGATAAAAATAAAAAGGAGTACGGATCTCCTCGACCTTGTATCGAAATTAAGCAACCAAAAAAAGTTCAGGTGTATGAATAAGAGGAAAATTAGCGAGCAGAGCCGAAAGAAGGGTTGAGGCCGAGAAGCATATTATTCCCACCTGGGAGATAGATGACATTGGGGCTCTTCGAGAGAGTGGCAGCGATTTCTCTGGCGGCTTCAATGCTCCTGAGTTCTATCAAACCCAGGCCCGCTTTGGCGGTGGCATCGGAGATGAGCTGGGCAGGTCGCAGCACAGTATATATATCAGTATGATAGAATGGAGATCGTGGTTACACCAACAGAGAATTCACCAACGAACTAGGGTTTCGTTATTCAAACAAAGGACAGGTGAAAGAAGCTAGTAGACAATGCCCCAATCACGCAGTAACCTCAAACAAACGTTTGAACGAGAAGTTCAGCATCATGGCAAGAATTATGTGGGCTAGAAAGGCAGAGGTCGCAACTCAGGATAATCACCAGAATAATCCATATACAAAACGCTCAACTCATTAGGGTTTCCTCAGCACACAAACTCAATCATGAAGGAATTTGCATGCGACTCGACTGGCAGACTGATGGAGCAGTCTGGCAATGGAATAGCAAGCAGAATGGCAATGGACAGAAATGCAGCAGGAGTTATGGGAGACAACCTTGCTCTGATACCACTTGTTGGTAATAACTCCTGATTCTAATTGATTATTCAAATGCAAATGCCTATATTTATACATTTCATGAGGCGGTTGATTACCAGCCTTTTCGCCTTCCTATCTATTCATATTCCTATTATTTATTTACAATAATCCTGACGGATTATTCTAACATTAATATATATATATATATATATATATATATAAAACCAGCACCGCTCCAAGTGATCGGGCAATGAGTGGTGGAGGGGCGCGATGCCCAGAATCGGTGCAAGGATGGGCAGTTCACCGCTTTTGCTAAACACACGCAGAGAGGTGGTGTCGCTTCTTGCCTCGTCAATATGTGCGGTGGCACCACTTTTCTCCTATGTGAAAGGAGTGGTGCCCAAGAGAGGTAACGCTCTTTTTTTTTAAATAATGTCACGCGGCCTTGCCATAATAAAAAAAATTCCCAATCTAGGTTGCAAGGGTAACTCTATCTAGAACAATGGAGATCTTTGGAAAACTCTGGCAATAGCTTCAAATGGAGATGTTTGGAAAACAATGGAGATCTTTCTTTTTTTTTTAAATCAATGCAGATCAGAAGAAAAAAAAAATCTAGCAATAGCTTCAAATGGAGATCTCTTAAAAACAATAGAGATCTCTTTTTTTTTAATCAATGCAGATCAGATCAGAACTAAAAGAAATTCGGCAATAGCTTCAAAAACGGATTCAATAGCTGTCGTAGAGCTCCACGTTTTTTTTAGGGTTAGAGACAACCCAAATATTAGATCTGGAAAAATAATAAAAAAAATAGAATGTTGTAGCTCCGTAGGAAATAGCTCCATAGAGTGCTTTCCACTCTGTGAAAAGGCTTACCCCAACAATGGAAGGATCAGGCCGTAAGCTCTAATACCATGTGAAATAATAGAATGAAACAACAGAAGCACTACAGGTAGTTGATTTCCTTCTCATTATTAAGAGCAAATTAAATAGGAAATAGAAAACAACAATACTATGGGCGAATACCACAGGTGAGTAAATACCGTGGGTTACCTAACTCACTAACTTAACCACAGGTGAGATTACTCTCTTCAACAGTTTCTGGGTTGGATTTCAAATTGATCGCAACATTGCGTTTGTATTGAATATCTTTGACCTAGTCCTTCTTCTTCTCGACCTTGACCTTGAAATTGAGTTTGTAGATATGATGGTGGAGATAAAGCACTGGGAATCTCACAGTAATTTATTCTTGTGCTCAGAAAAGTGGGAAACACATATGCATCATGAGATGAATACTCATCATTATTGGCTTGTTTTACCAATACATTTCTCATAGCTATCCCCATGTCATCCCCACTCTTAGTTACATAGTTTTCTTGCAATGATGATATCCCAAATTCATTTACTGATTCAAATGGCTTGTAACTTCTTTGTGTAAGAAGAGTACTAATAGAAGGGCAGCTGACATGGGATTCCTTCATGTCATGCTGCAACAGATGCAAAGTTGGAAGAAATGATTGAGACTTAGACCTAGAAAACGAAGATAAGATATTATGTTGTTGCACAGGCAAGCATTGAACATCCAATGGCCATTGAGATTGAGATGCATATGATTTATTTTGGCTACTGCAACAACTAGCTAAGACTGTAATACATCTATTATAGATTGTATTTTGTGTTTGTGGCTGCATTATTATGAATTCTTGAGAATGACCGCTAGTAGCATAACAAGCAGCACCCAACTCCTTGGTCTTCTTAACTTTCTTCCTGTTTCTTCTGCACTTACGATCATTGTCTGATTCATGGGACAATCTCTTGCTGGAAACACCCAAATAAGACCTACCGAGTAGGGTAAATGTTCGGTTGCATGTTTTGCATTCATATCTTGGCTGGAATGTTCTGCAAACCGATGCATTATCAATGTATCTGAATCTGCAGTTATGATTCAGATTGCCTAATGGAAAAATGGGCTTGTAATTTCTGCAGTGTGTCTTAATATTTGCCTGTATAGTTCCATCAAGATGAGAGAAAGTGCAATTATTTGGAAGAATTCTATGAGATTCTATAATATCCCTTAGCTTCTTCTGGATTAGAATTGATATAAATTCAACTCCCTTCTATGTCATTATTTGCAGCACTTTATAGCTCCATTACTCTTGCTTTCACATCTTTTATCAGAGATTGATCGATGTTTGAGTCCTTATTCTCCTTTTCCTCTGGTTCTACCTGTCTCGAATGCCTAAGCCAAACCCTCAAAATCTATTTTTAAGCTTCAGTACCGAAAAACAAAACCGCCTCCAAAATGTTGTAGTAGATAAATATTTTAAAAAATGAAATGCTAAAAAACAAAACCGCCTCCAAAAAGTTGTAGTAGATAAATATTAAAAAAAATGAAATGCCAAAATTACAATTGACGGCCAAGACAACATCCGCAAGTTTCCATATCAACTTGGTGGAGTGACTTACGAGGTATTGACTGGTGGAAACAGTCACCGAGGGAGCGGAGCAGGGCAGGGCAAGTGCTACTTAACAAACTGTCGAAGCAGTGACGTGGGAAGTGGAGCGACTCGTGAATGCTAGTTAACGACCTGCTGAATCAGTTACGTAGACGGGTTAGTCCAAGTCAAGATGTCGATGGTGTTTATTAGCGGTAGATTTTGTTCTGACAATTTTTTAAAGTGGTTTTCTGCTTTTTTCATATTTATTATTATTAGTTTATTAATATTATTTTTTCATTAAAAAAATATTAAAATTAATTTATTAGTTTATTTTAGTTATATGGTTTAAAAATGTGAATACATTTATGGAAGAATGTCAATTTCTGATATTCTCAAAAATCAAGGTATGCTGAGAAATACCATAAGATTTGAACTTGACCTTAGAAAATAATAAGCAGTTCTTCCAATTTAAGCACTTATTTTAAGTTTTAGCTGAAAATTTTATTTTATAATTGTTAATAAAAATTTTAAAAATGAATTATTTTACTATTCTTATGTACAAAAGTATTTGGACTTTTATTTTAATTTAATTGTGTATAAAAATGTTTAAAAAAAATAATAAAACAAATTATAAATTTTGTTCTCTCTTTTTTAAAGAGGTAAGCTTTCTACCTGACCATTTGCACCGATCGGACGACCTGTCATGCATGAGCTTTCACATCACGCATTGTTGGTCGTCCGATTGGTGCAAATAGTCAGGTAGAAAGTTTACTCCTTTTTTAAATCTTTAAATGGTCGGGTAGAAAGTTTACTCCTTTTTTAAAATCTTTATATACAAATAAATTAAAAATATATTATTAAAATCCATATGTTAAAAAATAAATAAATACTTTAAAAAAGTGATTTTTTCAATTAAAATTTATACCATGGGTGCAATCATTCCCAACTTAGAAGAATTGATGGGTATATTTATCGCATGTTAAGGGAGGTTGACTCGTGTAGGGAGAGATGTATCCGATATCATCTTCTAAAATGTCATGGCTCCTACCTCGACATCATTGCTCATTTACGAGCTAAGTACCCTAACACAAAGATGTATAGATCTCATGCCTGCAATCCCATCCTCTGCCTCATGTAAGATTGTATGGCTTCTCATGGTGGTCCTGACCGCACTTGCTTAACTAATTTCACAACTCGATGGTCAATATTTGCAAAAAGGCAGAGTCGGCTTCTTCAACGACCTACAACAAGCAAGCTCTTTGTTGTCTCTATGTGTAGGCCTTCATCTCATTAGGATTAGCAATTGAATTCCCTCCCTCGCGGTCATCAACACTTTTTTTTTGTTCTTCGGTAAGACCTCTTTCACAATGGTGCACAATAAAACCACCTCACATAAAACAACAAATGGCCCTCAAAGGACCCACATGTCGAGGGCCAAAAGAGAAATGGAGAATGCTAGAGGTTTCTTCAAGAAAAGCATTAAAAGTGTTGGAATATTATTAAACCCACTCACAACTTAGGATAAAATATTGAATCATTATTTGATTAAATTCCTACCCACTAGCTAATTAGCTGGCATCCACTTGCACCTTAAAGTCAACACATGCTATCTATACCCGAGGAATGCTTTATTTCTGATTCTAGGTTGATCTTGACCACTTTATGGACATCCAGAATTGGTAACTGCACTTTACTCTGCTTTATTTTGTTTTTCCATGGATAAGGTAAAGCTAGTTAACTAGGAAAATGGTATCTTTTGTTGCCAACTCATCCTTCATGAATTTCTCTCCATATTCCAAGATTAGCATGTTTTTCCATCACTCTTAGCAATTCACTCATGATTTTTCTAATTCGTGGGGTCCTTGACTAATTTGGGAAGTGCTTTAGCCACCTATGGGGATTTATCATATTTTGGTAAGTCATCTTTTTTTAGCATTATGAGTTGTCTCCATACAACTCAATTTTTCTATGACAGATGTACTATTTATGTACATTATTATTCATCATTATTCAATGGAAGGATACACTCCAATATTCATCTCTTCATTCATGTGATTCAGTCTCTTTTCTTCTCTATATTTTTCCTACGTATGCTTGTGAGAATTATCTTAGTAGCAAGATCTATTTCATGTGGTTATTATTTGCATCATTTCTCATAGCATTGTAGATATTATTTCTTCATGGTATTAGAGCTACAGGGAGCACAACCTTACAATTTATACATGGTATCAAAGCGCAAGGTCGCTCAAGTTCTACAGAATTGAGGAGCGCATCTAGTCTCCTATCCCTCTCTGAAGAAGAGCTTGTGTAGCTTACAAGATTTTCTCCTAGTTTTGCTTTGCAGGATGCAAAGAGTATCTCCTAGAGCATATCAAAAACTTCTATATGGATTCAAAAGCTCCTTTACTATCTCCTTTCAACTATCATGAATGGAAGCCCAAGATGAGCGCATACTTGAAGAGGCAATGTCTCTTTGAAGTCTCCATTGGTGCATTGAGTGAACCTGAGTCTTATGAAGAGAAGATTGATTGGATAAATAATTGTGATAGATATTATGGAATTATGTGTTTTGGAATGTCTCCAAATATACATCATCTCATAGATTTTGTTGAATATCCATTTGAGCTTTAGAACAATTTCGACAAATATTTTGGTGTGCAGGAAGTAGAAGATGAAGCATGGAGCGAACCCAACCTCTCCTCATGTGCTCTCTATCAAGATGTGTTGGCCTCTACGTTCTCTGATGAAGTTATTTATGATGAAGAAGTTTCTCGTACAGTTCATGTTGCTGCTACCCTCTTTGATTCTAATGTTTCCTCCTTGAGTCAAGAAGCAAATATTGAAGAGCCATATTTTTTCTATGTCTCTTGAAGGTGATTCTTCTTCTTGTGATACTAATGATGAAAAAGAAGTAACATATGGATTTTCTATTGAAATTTATTATGATCCATTCACCCATTCATTGTTCTCTATATCTCCTATCTTAGATTCTGAAATCTATGTGTCAGATCCTTCACACTTTGTGCATACCTCTCTCATTGATGGTGTGCAACCTAGCGTATTACTGGATGGTTGCTTAGCCAAATCAAGTCCTATTAGTGTCATGCCACTTACCAAACTTGATATAATGTGCTTCTGCATCTCCTCCTTTGTTCTTGGCATCAATACTCAGAACCTCCTTGAATATTTTGAACGTCTCTTTCTTTCCTCCTTTCATACAGGGGATTCATTACCAGTGTATTCCCATGATTCTACTGATATGCTTATATGTGATCCTTTGGATTCTGATTTAGAATCATGTTTTCAGGCTGATACACAAATCATACCCCACCCATACCATCTACCATACCTTTGAATAGTCCTAAGACTATACAAATCCCAAGTTCACTAGTCGATTCTTCATTGGTCACTTATGCAGTGTTGCTTATCTTACATGGTTTGAAGTCTGGTATATCTTTCAGTGGTTGGTTATCCATGACCTTAGTCATATTTGGACTAATATTAAACATGTTTGGATCTGTTCTAAACACTTATGGTTCAGATCTCATGTCCATTCATCATTCAGATTTTTAAACCTATTAGTTTTCCCCAGTTGCTCATAGTTTTCCTAGTCTAGCCCTATATCATCATGGACTCACTAAAGCCTTTTTCTTTGTTGTTCCTTTTTCCAATGTTTATGATAGATCAAAGTTTTATCATCCTCATATCAAATCAAGGAAGGTACTACATCATATTGGAAGAATGACATGTGATTCACATCACAATTTTGCTGCTATACAGGGAATTGAGTGTGTAATAATTTGTCTTAATTTCTGTACTCTTTGGGAAGAAGTATGTACATATCTCTTTTCCATTTTAGATTATGTTTGCAGATCATATTTTGACAGCAACAAGAAGCATTCAGACAATGCTCCTACTCCATCGATTGATGAGATACCAGGAGTCTCTTTCTTTCTTCTTGCAAATTCAACACTCTAGCGCATGATCATGGAGTTCATGATTTCTTCATCAAAGTATTTCACAAGAAGAAGTTCATTCAGCTCATTCAAGTGAAGATAAATATATGTTGAATACTTATTATTTCAAATTTTGTTCCTTGTCCTTTCTTGAGGGAGGATTTTCCCCATGTTTCCCTCTTTGTTCATCTTTTTGGACATGAATAATTGTTAAAGGGTGACCATAGCCTTGTTGTTGGGCCCTATATGCATCTATATTTTTTACATACCATCATAAAGTTATACTTAAAGGGGGGTGTTGGAATATTATTAAACCCACTCATAACTTAGGATAAAATATTTAATCATTATTTGATTAAAATCCTACCCACTGGCTATTTAGTTGGCACCCACTTGCACCTTAACGTCAACACATGCCATCTATACCCCAGATATGCTTTATTTCTGATTCTAGGTTGATCTTGACCACTTTATGGACATCCAGAATTGGTAACTGTGCTTTACTGCAGATTCTGCTTTATCCAACTTTTTGAGGATAAGGTAAAGCTAGTTAACTAGGAAACTAGTATCTTTTGTTGCCAACCCATCCTTCATGAATTTCTCTTTGTATTCCAATATTAACATGTTTTTCCATCACTCTTGACAAGTCACTCATGTTTTTTCTAATTGGTGAGGTGGTTGACTAATTTGGGAAGTGCTTTAGCCATATATGGGGGTTTATCATATTTTGGTAATTCAGTCTTTTTGAGCTTTATGAGTTGTCTCCATACAATTTAGTTTTCCTTTGAGGGATGTACTATTTATGTACACTATTATTCATCATTATTCAATGGAAAAATACACTCCAATATTCATCTCTTCAGTCATGTGATTCAGTCTCTTTTCTTCTCTATATTTTTCCTGTGTATGCTTGTGAGAATTATCTTAGTAGAATCATCTATTTCCTGTGGTTCTTCTTAGCATGATTGCTCATAGCATTGGAGATATTATTTATACAAAAAGGAAGGCTTGAGAGCACCTAGAATGCATGGAAAGAAGGGAGAGAAATGGAAAACCATGTCCAAATGAAAGGAAACTTAAGGAGGAGCTTGGGGGTATGGTGGAGGATTAGGGTTCCACTAGAACACTGGAGACTTGTTATAATAACATTCTAGGTATGCTCTAGAGCATGAAGGCACTTGTTAGCCTAACCATGGAATATTATGTGGTGGTAAACATGCCCAAGATCCCTCGGGAGGCTATGTTGGCTACTAGGATTGATTAATTATAAGGTTACATGAGAGGGATTTCCCAAAATCAAGTCACAACAGATGAAAATATCAATGCCAAGCTTGATAGCCTAGCAATGGACATCAAAAGAATGTCCTTGCACAATGACACCCTAGCACACTCTTTGGCTACACATATGGCTCATGGACATGACCAACATGCGGGCTCCTAGTTGACTCTTGTTCATGTTAAGAGAAAATATAGAAATTGGTTATCCCATCATTCATGTTTCTGAGGATGAATAGAGAGTTGCTTCATACCATGGACTTGCAATAAAATTTAGCTTTTGGTTGGAAACTTACATACATGTTTTCTTTTTACTCTCTTTTTGCAAATGGTAGTTAACCTAGCTTATGAGGGACATTTTGATAAAAAAATTCAAATTAGTACCTTATGGGGTTCTTGTTGTCCACCATAAGCTATATGAGTATAGGTTTAGACTCTAAGTCTATGTTATCTGGACAATCTGTGACGAACATTATCCTTTTACATTTAAAAAAATTGATATAGAATCAAACCTTAAAGAAAAAATATTTTTCAATTAAAAAATAGAATAAAAAATCTTTAATTTTTTTTCAAGTTTTTTTTCTTGAAATTTATATAATATTAAAAATAAAAATTATAAAATTATAAAAAATACTTACTAAAAGTGAGACTTTTCATACAAGTGAGTTGTTTGTTGTTTCTATGTGTGGGCCTTCCTCTCATCAGGATTGGCATTTGAATTCCCTCTCTCTCAACCATCACCACGTTTTGTTCTGGTTCTTCGTTAAGACCTCTCTCACGATGGTGCACAAAAAAACCGCCTCACAAAAAACAACAAATGACCTTCAAAGGAACCAGATTTCAAGGGCCATAAGGGAATTTGAGAATGCCACATCTTTCTTCAAGAAAAGAGTTAAAAGGTAGGATCGGGAACTTCTTGAATGCATGGAAAGAAGGGTGAGCAATAACAAACCATGTCCAAATGTAGGGAAAATTAAGGAGGAGCTCAAGGGTATGGTAGAAGATCAGGGTTCCCCTAGAAATAGGGCCCGACTTGTTATACTCACATTTTGGGTATTGTCTAGAGCATGAAGACACTTATTATCCTACACATGAAAGATTGCGCAGTAGGAAACATGCCTGAGATCCAAGGGGAGACTATGTTGGCTACCATGCTTGATCGACTGGAAGGTGACATGAGAGAGCTTACCCAAAATCAAGTCACACCCGATGAAAATATAAATGCAAAGCTTGATACCCTAGCAATGGAAATCAAAAGAATGTCCTTACGCAATGACATCCTGGCACACTTTTCGGCTGTGCACATGGCTCGTGGATGTGACCTGCAGGTGGACTCCCAAGCGGTCATAACCCTTGCCATGTGAGGGACATTTTGATCAAACAATTTCAAACTAGTAGCTTACGGGGTTCTGGTGGTCCAATATAGGCTATATAAATATAGGTTCATATTTTAGGTCTATGTTATCTCGACTATCTCTTATGAACATTATCCTTGTACATTTTTTTTTAAAAGTTTAATATAGAACAAAACCTTAAAGAATTTTTTTTTCAATTAAAAATCATTAATTGTTTTTAAGATTTAAAAATAATTATACATATTAAAAATAAAAACTTTAAGAATATAAAAATATAAAAAATAATAAAACTTTTTAATTAAAAATATAATAAAAAATTGTTAATTTTTTTATTTTTCTTTTGAAATTTCTTAAATAATTCATCTTATATCATCATTATAAAATACCTATAATTCCCATTTCACACACTTCCTTATTAAAAAAAAATGCTTATAATCTTTATAATCTAGCATTACATAAGAACAAGTTTCCCAAAATTTTACCACTTTTTCTCTCCCACTTTTTGGAAGTTTGAGTTTGTAAAGTTGCTTGCAAAAAATCTTAATAAACAATGTCACCTTTTTCAACTATATCCTCTACCCTCTTTTCCGAAAACATTGAGTAATCTTAATAATTACAACGTTTTCACCAATTAAGTTATTAACGTTCCATTATTGTTGAAAGTTTCAATGTTGACGAGTTAGATTGCATACCTACATAATCCATCTATATAAAATTACATGTCTTAAACTATAAGTAAATGTAAATGGATGATTTCTTTATGTGGTATAAACAAAATTAAATTTTATTATTTATTATTCTTGAAAGTTCTAACTATGATGTGTTAGAATGCATACATACATAATCCAATCAATTACGTGTTTGTGTAATTAGATGCGGTTAAAATATTGATAGAAACAAAAAAATATGATTATTTATTATTTTGGATAGTTTTAACCATTATAACATCTCATCTCATTACATTTGGTTATTTATTTATTGTCAAAATTATTTTAAATCAAATTTATAAATTTTCAAGTTATAAATCTATGTATTAATAAAAACTAAAAACAAGAGTCATGAGGTGGTAATGTCTCCGCTCCATTATTAATAGTTATTTCGATAACACAAATCAATTTAAATATGAGACTTATAATGATAACAAAAAAATGCATTTTCTATTGTAAGATGCATTACTTCATTTCTCATATGATCAACAAGAAGAGGTAAACACGAATAATTCTCATTGAATTTTATCATCAATATTGAATTGACCAAACTCGTACAAGAAATAGCACTCTCCTTAAACCTCCTAATCTTAATCTTTTTTGGGGAATTTCTTCCTAAAAAATTCAAATATTTTAACTACCTTGTAATTTACCAAAGAACAAGAACTGCAACATCTCTAAGATAAACTCTAGTAACATATAAATAATTTGGTTCAAAATAAGAAAACATAATTTATAACATTGGATGTAGTTTGAAACGAGTCTTGGGTTGTCTCTGCACTGGGTGGCAAGAAGGTGCAGTGGGAACATTGGTTTGTTCTGAAAGGCACGGGGGTTCTGTGTTGCAACAGGAGCTTTCAGTACTTAGTCGTTTTCTTAGTTTTCCTTTGGTTGAGATTCCGAACAGTGCCCTTGTTGCTCGTCCCTTGCACAATCAATTTGCTTGCATTGAGATCTCTACTGAAGCTAGAAGAATGGCTCAAGCTGGAGATAACGCAGGAATAATAGATATTAAGAAGAACCTACGGCGTCTGTATGAGATGACAGCAATTGGAGTCATGAACAACAAGGAAATAGCGTGGGAAATCAAAAGCATGGGAGAAACAATGAGTTATACTTCTTTGCAGATCAGTAACCATGATTCCCAGATTGATGACAACGAAAGTAACCTGCGAGAGATAATGGGTAAAGTGGACAGGATCCAGGAAGATCTTGAGCATTTGATCACCATGAACCAGGGAAGCAGGGTGAATGGAGCAACAACAGCAACAGAGTGCCCAATGGAGGAAAAATCAGTAGTGCAGCCCAAAAAATTCAGAGGCAACCCTTAATCGGTTTCCTTTTCTTATGGATAAATGTTTTACTGTCTTTTTTTATGTAAACAATATATAAGGGTATATACTACTCGAGACATTAGCTATTTTGGAAGAACTTTGTATGCAGTTTTTTGGAAAACTCTTAGGTTAAGCCTTCTATGCATCAATTTTGATCTGCAGGATTACCTTTCCTTGCTACTACTTGTAATGGATGGCTGTGCACAACTTGTTTTATAAAACCCTTTTTCCAGTTCTTGTTAAAAAAAACATTGGATGCAATATCCATCTTCTTATATAGGTCTGCCGAAGAGTTTGCTGAAAATCAAGCTACTTTGTGAATGTCCTTTTCCTAAATTTAATAGCATTCATCATATGAAGACCAAGGCATATATTTTCAAACCTAAAAGTTTATTCAAAAATTTCTTATCAAGAATATATCCATGCCTATTATAGTAAGTTAACCGACTACACCAGTTTCCTTGTTAAATCTTGAAAACTTTCTATAAGTGGAAGGGGTACACTAGCCATTGTTACCTTCTCTGTCATGAAAAACCTACCTCACTGTAAATTCTCTAATAATTAAACTAAGATACTCAAATCTTAACTTAATAGGTAAAATCCATGCGATTTTTTATTATCTTGATAATACTTTATATCAAAAGTTATTCAAGATAGTAAAAATTGCTAGGTCGAAAGTCTGTGAAGTTCTTCTAGATTCATAATGGCAGACGACTATGGCTCATGAATCCCACTACCTTCATAGCTACTAGCTATGGATCCTCCTAGGTTCCTCTCACCATTTTTCACAAATGTTGGTCATGTTGGATTTGGTAATGTTATAGAGATCTGGAGATCATTAATATAACATTAGACATTATTGGACGGATGCTTGAATCCAGTTGCGTGCATAGAAGGGAAACATGAATGCATCTTACAACTTCCTCCTATCGGCATGTTTTAGTTATTGTAAATCGCTAGGTCGAAATTATGTGAAGTAATTATATATTTGTGTAAAATTTGTATAAAAATGTGAAATCAAAAGCATGAAATCTTAAGAATGTCCGACAGTTTTAGGAAAAGTAAAAGTTATAACATGCAATAGAAGCTAATCTAACCCATTTCCAGAGCAATTTGGCTTTTTTCCATCCCTTCTTGTTGAACCGATGAAAGTTTTAAACTTTGTAGAGGTGGATTCTAGAGTGATCGCCATCTCCATGAGAGAAGAGAACAATCAAAAGTGTCTGCATGTTTACTCTATGTGGTAGCTAACCAAGTTTAAATGTAGCGCAGGTGCTTGCCTAGGATACGTGGGCATATGTTTGAAGGGAATGTAAAGTAAACACAAAAGACAATCTAGATGAATTTTTGCTCTGTACTTTCAGAGAATGCTTGGCTTGTATTTGGTTTGATTTTGAATTGATATCTCATGTTAGATGTTTATTATTTCATTGCAATCATGTAAAATTCAATCATAGATAGGTCAAATAAAAAATTCATATGTATGGGTTGGAAAATAGAATTAAGGGAACACTGGAAAATAAAATCAGGAAAATAAGTCGGGAAGAAAGATGTCAAAAATATAATCAAACACAATTTTTTATGAAACCTTTCAACTAATTAACTTGTACATATATATTGAATTTGAAGTTGTTATCTCTTTTTCCGAAATCTCTTACAAATGCAATTGAGTCATTCCCAATTGAATTCAAAACAAACTTGAACTTACATGCCAGAAAGACTTCTTGTTTTTTCGCTCTCTCACTCCTTGCCTAAATCCTTTCAACCTTCTACATTTTTAGGTATAGTTATATGCAAAAACATGAATGCATTACACCTGTATTTCATGCATGGTTTTGAATAAGTGTTAGTTCATTTGGTTTCTACAGTATTGTAACTTATACAAAATTCAACAGCTAATTTTAGGCACAAGACAAATAAATCAGAAAATAAGCATTACAAATTAAAAACCGTTTCAGCAAATATGTCAAACATCAGATTCTGTAGAGTTAAGGGACTTTTGAGTGCTTAAACATCAACAAAATAAAGTGAAACTCACACCTTTTGCCTCCGGCAAAACATAAATAGTAAAACTAGCAAATCTCATGTGAATTTTCTCATCTACATCATCTAACATCATTGCGTTGGGTGGAAATTGTGAACATATTGATTTAGTGGAATGCAATATGAATTGTGAATCCTCACCATCCACAGGGTCTTTTGTTTAGCAAAATTACATGTTGATACATGCCTGTTAGCACCTTAGACTGGATATAGTGGTACTAGATAGTGCTCGAATTTAATGCAATAAACGACCTCATGTTACAAAGTTTAGGTTTCCTAAAAAAAATCTAAGCTACATCCCCTAAGTTGAATTAAACAATGGGATGGTATCAATCACTTCTTCAAAATATGCATTCGACAATATAAGACGGGAAATTAGAGTCCAAAGTGATTGCAGTTGATGCACTTGTAGCACAAGCAATATACAATTCAGAAATTCATCCACAATAAATAGAATCAATGATGTAAATTCATCCACGATTAATTCACCCTATTCATCAATCACAATTAATGCATTCAATTCATCAATCAATATGTGTCACTATAAAACTATTGCACCTATTATGTAACAATATAGAAACTAACCCACTATCCTTTGGGAAACCCATTAACAATGTATTTGCATTCACACATACATTTAGCAATACAATCTGCTGGTGCAAATCGAAATCACAACTCCATTGTCTAATGCAAATCAAAATCACAAAGAACGAGTGAACAAATTCAAATTTAAATCGATGGCAAATTGAGAAAATACAAAAGTAATCATCTCACCTTCCAGTCTGCTATCCTACCAATCCGAATTTATGTAAGAAAGCAACAGAATACAAAAATAACCATAGAAACAAATATGCAGCGGAAATAACACTTCATTTCATTAATCAAAGAACTAAAACTTGTTTACATACATAATGGAAATAAACCAGCTAGAGTGCTGGTAACTTATCTCTGAGAAGAGATGTGGCGGAAACATGCCTCTGAACTCTGTGTTACAATGAGGCTCGAAGGCCTATATATTATTGAGAAACAATGAAAACCCTACACATCCAAATACCTAACCCTAGGAAGCGAAATGCCAGAATGTGGGCCCCGTTGGGTAACTTGGTACATCAATTTCCCGGGGTCGTAACTTTGGCATACTACCTCCTTTTGATGCACATGATACATCGTTAAAAATATATATTCAAGGAATACATCCATTAACAACAAATGTCAAGTCTAAAATGAACTTATATTATCTTAACCATTCGATGCCGAAAAAACGACATTTAGGGCCTCAAAACGGCTCTGGAAGTTTAGGACCTGAAAACTACCAAACATAGTAAATTGTGCTACAATGAAGGAAACTGGAAAAATGAAAGAAACAATGGTGGGGGTCTAAGTGGAATAGACGGGTGGCCACCAATATCCTCCTGGATCATTCTTCCCTCCTTAGGAAGCAATGGTCCCCATTGCGTTGAGTTTCTCCATGAGATGAGGAAACTTCTGTTGAACTTGATCCCTGGTGAGCCACCTTCCTTAGTGAAGGAGTTGGCCTTCTTTGACAACTCAATATAGAGGATCTGTTGCTAGAAGGTGTTCTTGATCTGTGTGTCCATAATCCGATCAGTTGTGGCTTGTTCCATGCAGTATGGGCTTAACTTTGTTGGTGTGAGTTGTTCTGCCACGTCTAATGTGTCCAGTAGAGGTGGAAAGTAGGGCCGAAGGTGGTCCACATTGAACACTGGGTGTAGACCAAGGAATGGTGGAATACTGAGCTTGAGGCGCTCCTTCTGCAAATGTATCCACACTTTGTTGCCCACCTGGAAGTTGTGTTGCATCCGATGCTAATCATGCTATTTCTTGTACTTAGCATTGGATCTATCCAATATGTCATCAACCTATTAGCGAATGTGTTGAATGCACTCAATGAAGCTATTCGCATGAGATAAATCATCCTGACATGAGCTGAATCAGCCTGAGTAGCTGCAAATGGCATGGCTACGTCAATGGGACATAGTGGCTGGAATACCAAGCCCTCTTGAAAGGGGTTGTGGTCGGTTGAGCAATGGAGGGCCTAGTTATAGCTATGTTATACATAGGGGAGGCTCTCATCCCATGTGAGGGGATGCTTTGAGTTATACATGCGCAAAATGTGTACAATCATCTTGTTGACGACCTCTATCTGGCCATCAGTCTAGGGATGGAAAGATGTGGACTTTGTGAGCTTGGTGTTTAGCATTGACCATAGGCTAGACCAGAATGTATTGAGGAACCTACTATCTTGATATGATATTATAGACTGTGGGATCCCAAAGTGTACCCACACTCATTCAAAGAAGAGTTTAGCAGTGGCTTCTGCTATGATATTCTTCTTCCAAGCCGCCATTATGGCCATCTTTAAGAATCCGTCGATGACCACGAACACATAGCCATTGCCATGCTTAGTAGAAGGAAGGCCTAACATGTAATCCATGTTTATGGATTCCCAGGGGTGAATAGGGGTAGGAAATGGAGTATAGAGGCCTTGCTTCTTGATGAAAGGTTTGGCAATGGCGCAGGCAATGTAGGATTGGATGTACTTCCCAACGTCTTGTCAAAGGTTTTGCCAATAGAAATAATTCTGCAGTACTGCCACTATTTTCTCGACCCCAAAATGCCCAGTGACCCAACTATAGTGCACTTCCCAAATCATCTTGGCATGCTCGCTTGAAGGAACACAAAGGTGTCCCATGTGACATAGTAGTGCATCTTGGAGGTGAAAATTTGGAACTTGGTTTCCCTCCAAGAGCGTCTTATATGTGTGGCTGAATTCTAGATCTCTCTTGTAGAGAAGTAGACAATTAGAAGTCTCGTTCCCACAAGAGTTGAGCATGGTAGTTATCGTCATGATCGGTAGTCGGTTGAGGTAGTTTGTAACATTATTGGTGCTTCCTTTCTTGTACTTAATGTTCAAATGAAACTGTTGTAGATATGTGGACCACTTCTGATGGCGATCTCTAACTTACCTTGTGTATGTATGAACTGCAGGGATCGGTGGTCTGTGTGGATGATCGTTTCCTTCCCCAAAATGTAATGCTTCCATTGTCGACAAGCCTGTACAATGGAATGCATCTCTTTTTCATAAGTGGGATATTTGTGGACTGTGTTGGACAGTGTCTCACTGTGATATGCCACTGGATGCCCTTATTGAGTAAGGACTACCCCAATAGCATAGCCACAGGCATCTATCTTGATCTCAAATGGTTGTTGCATGTCTAGAAATGTGAGCACTGGGGCACAACAGAGGTGATGTTTCAATTCTGCAAATGCCTTATGTTGAGTTTCTGGCTAGAAGAATTTTTCTTTCCCTCCTCCCTTGGTGACTTGACTCAAGGGCCAAGTGATATGAGAGAATTCCAACACGAACTTGCGAAAGACCCAGAAAGCTGCGAAGATCTATTAGAGTGGTTGGGGCTAGCCAATCCCGAATGAATTGGACCTTGGTTGGATCCACATGTACCCCACACTCATCAATAACGTATCCTAGATATTGAACCTGGGTCATGCCAAAAGTGCACTTGTCCAAATTGGCACACAACTTGTGCTTTCGCAGTGTTTGGAGGACTTGTCGGATGTGGTGGAGATGATCTTCCCAAGTCTGGCTGAATATCAAGATGTCATCCAAGTACACTAGTACAAATGAGTTGGTGAATGGATGCACGATGTCATCCATCAGTCTCATGAAGGTTGCGGGAGCATTTGTCATCCTGAAAGGCATGACCAGCCATTCAAAAAGGCCCTCCTTGGTTTTGAAGGCAGTCTTCCACACATCGATCGGTACCTGGTGATAACCGAACTTTAAGTTGATCTTGCTAAAATATTTCACCCCTTTAAGCTGGTCCAGGAGGTCATCAATCTGTGGGATTGGGTACCTATTCCGATCAGTGATCTTGTTCAGCGGTCGATAGTCAATATAGAGTCTCCAAGTCCCATCCTTCTTCTGTACCAACATGATCGGGCTCCCACAGGGCGATGAAATTGGTCGGATGTGACCCTTCTGCAACAGCTCCTAAATCTGCGTCTTGATTTCATCGTTCTCCAAAACATAGCATCAATAGATTGGTCCATTGGGAAGCGGTGCACCAGGGGTCATATCGATGGGGTGCTTGACCTGACAGTGCAGAGGCACCCCTGTGGGTGAGGTGAATATGTCTCAGTACTCCTCCACGAACTTGTCCATTTTTTGTTGTCATGCGGAGGATCCCTGTCTGGAGTTCGTGGCCACAGTCTTCTTCTTGCTCTGAGGGCAGATCATCAAGAAAATAAATTTCCCAGTTTTGGAAATAAGCTTACTGCATTGTTTTGCAGTAACCAAAGAGATAGCAGTAGGAGGTGGTACCTCTGGTATCTTGTACAACTTATTTCCCAACGTAATAATAACAGCGTGAGGTTGGGACTCATACACAGCATGTAACTTCCATAAGTATGGCTGACCTAATAATACATCACAAACATCAAGAGGAGAAATACCACATAATACCTCATCTTGTTGGGCAATAGGGCAGACCCGGGTTTAATCTTTTAATGCGCACCAACAAAATACCCACAGAGTTGGCCCTTTCGGCAACAACCTGCGCGCAGGTTGCAGTCTCACCCGAAACCGCTATGGGGGTGCTGCAGAATCAGGTTTCTGCAAGCAGAGAGGGGGATTACTGTAACTTAGCCTTTTAATAACCTTATTAATCAATAATTACAAGCTTTACCATTCATTCACATACAACTTCGCAAATAAATAAACAGTCGTGACTTGATCAACCCACTACAGGGAATTCACAGCGAAGCTAAATGTTAGCAGTGATCTAACTTATCAGATGTATACAGTTATTAATGCATAAAAGAAACATAAACAGAAACAACACGAGAAACCAAAACACCGGATATAACGTGGTTCACCCCCAGTGTAGGGGCTACGTCCACAAACTGTGTTCTATTCAACTTGCTACAAAACCACAGTTTGATCTGTGCACTCAGCTGCAGATCCTTTCAGTCCTTAAAAGCCGCGCACACAGCAGCAGGCCCCTGCGCACACAGCTGCAGAGGTCATCCACGCTCACAGCTGGGACTTAACCTTTTTCCACAAAACCAATCTTAGCTTCACCTTAATCTTTCTTTCATCATAAAACCTAACCTATCCTTTTTACATAAGCGCTTATTTATACTGCGCATTTTTACAAAACCATGTTCTTAAACCATGGGCACCCAAGAGAAACCCTAAACCCTGGATTTAAACCACAAGTTTATTACAAAAAGGGGTTTTGACTTACCCTGACACCCTTAAGACTATATTGACCCATAACTCCGCTTTACCAACAGCCGCGAAGTTACCAAAACTAGTAATCCTTAGGGTATGCACCCCAACAGGCCCCTAAGACTCACTAGTGGCCCGTCCCGGGACACTCTTCAGTTTCACTGGTGGCAGAATTCCGCTGATGAAGCATAGTGTACTGCTTGTGGAAGCTCTCCATGCTAATTGTTGGCTGCGTACTTCTGTCCTTTGCAGAAGTTTTGCTGATGAAAGCCGTCGCGTCCACCTGCAACACCATCCTTTACTCCAATTGCCGATGCCTGACCATCCACAACTTTGGGGTCCCCTGGGATTGCATGTCGCACTGTAGAAGGAATATAGCTGCCATAGTTCTGCTACGCCGAATTATTGCATGGCGGGATTCCCCAGAATCTATCTGTGAGGCCGCATGCCCTTGGTTGCTCTATGTTAGAGAAAACTCCTGGCCGTCTTTGCAAATTTAGAGCAAACTCCTGCCTGTCGATGTACTTAGGCAAGTAGGGCTGTACTTGGTGGAGTACTCAGACGGTGCTGCAGACCTCTGTCCCTTACTTCTCGCACTAGCTTCTGAATGCTACAATCGTTCGACATGGTTCGGGTTGAATATCTCACAGATGTGCTTAAGATGGAAAACACAGATCGAGATGGCTCCTTATAAAATCTCGAGGCGGAATTTGTCATCATGGTGTAGTGATGTCGCCAAATCTGACGACGTTCTGGAAATCTTTTCCACACAGCGCTGGATTTTCCCAAAATCTCATTATGACCAGTAATGAGAGCAGCTCTCATGCCAGCGCCGCCGACTGCAGTATGTCCCATCCGTCACATTTTGGGCTGCAACACACCTTGATAACCTTCAACTTCGACACAATCTGTCCCTGCGACCTAGGACCAACTCGTAGCTTCGCATCCTGTAAAGAAAACGAACTACGATAATCCATAATGCTACAAGCATTTTCGCGTATTTGCTTGGTGCTACCTCCTATTCTAAGTACCTGGCTTGTCCGTGTACTTTTTTAAACGGCTCCCATTTATCATAGAGGGAAAAAGCTCACCATTTAACTTAGCTAGCTGGACTGCGCCCCCGTCAGTAACTCTCTGTACTACATACGGTCCTTTCCAGTGTGTTTTAAACTTTCCAGGGAATTTCATGAATTTGCTGTCATAAAGGAGCACAAGATCACCCTGCTGAAAATGTTTCTTCTTGATGTGTCTATCATGCCACGCTTTTTCTCGAGCCTTGTTGGAAGCCTGCAACAAATCTATCCTCTTCGAGTTCAAGTATCTGTTTCAGTCTCTCAGTGATTATGGTTGGGTCATCCATCTTGGTGAAAGCAGATATCCGGAGGCTGGGAACAATGTATTCCATGGGCATGACAGCTTCTTGCCCATAAACTAGTCGAAAGGGTGTATGGCCTGTCAACTTTTTGCAAGTAGTTCGGTAAGCCCATAGTACTGCTGGAATTCGAAGGTCCCAATCATTCCGGTTAGCATTACAAACCTTTGTCAAGGCATGCTCAAGGATTTTGTTAAAAGCTTCGACAGTCCCATTTTCTTGTGGGTGATATGCGGTACTCTTTTGATGATACACCTAAAATTCCTCAGTCAATACTTCAATGGTCCTGTTCAGGAAATGTGACCCTTGATCACTCATAAGAAATTTGGGACACCCAAATCTAGATAATATGTTGTCGAAGATGAACTTCGCAGCGGTAGCAGCGCTACAGGTTTTGACCGGTTGGGCTTCGGCCCAACGGGTAAGATAATCAGTTGCTGTAATGATGTATCTAGCTCCTGACTTTTTCGCAGGGGGGTTGATAGGACCAACAAAGTCAATGGCCCATTTGTCAAATGCCTGCAATGTGACTTGCGGCGCTAGGGGCATTTTATCCCTCCTAGATGGTTTACCTATCCTCTAACAGATATCGCAGCTGTGGCAATATTCTCTTGCATCTTTGTGAAGTGTGGGCCACCATAAGCCGACTGTCAAAATCTTCTGCGCTGTGGCTTTGCCTGCATAATGACCTCCTGCTGCACCAGAGTGAGCTTCAGCCAATATTAGGGGTTTTTCGTGTTCCAAAACACATCTACGCAGAATCTCATCTGGTCCCATTTTATACAGCTGTCCTGCTATTAAAGTGAAGTCCGCAACTCGAACCACCAACTGATTCTTCTCCTGTGTGGTCATCCCTGGAGAGGGGGTACCTGTAGACAAATACTGAGCAATATCCTGGAAATATTCATCAACTATCTGTATAGCAAATAATTGTGCATCTGGGAGGCCTTCATCCATATTGGTAGGTTCTTCACCTGACTCAAGCCTCGACAAGTGGTCAGGTCCTAGGTTAAGTTTTCCAGGCTCAACAATGATCTCCAAATCATATTCTTGAAATAGGATTAACCATCTGCATATTCTTCCACCTAGCACAGGTTTTCTAACCAATTACTTTAAAGCAGAGTGGTCAGTAAAAATCGTAAAATGAGATCCTAGCAGATAATGACGAAATTTTTGTAATGCATATACCATAGCAAGACCTTCACGTTCTGTCGTAGTATAATTTTTCTCTACTGTAGATAACTTTTTGCTGGCAAAAGAGATAGGGTGATCGATATTACCTGCGCCTGGCTGAGCGAGCACAGTACCTAAAGCAATAGAGGATGCATCAACATGCACATGAAACTCCTTGTTCCAGTCGGGAAATACTAGGATAGGGGCAGTGACCATTTTTTCCTTCAGAATGTCGAGGCTTGCTTGGCATTCTGGTGTCCATTCGAACTTAATATCCTTCTTTAGCTGCCTTTCCATTGGGGCGGTAATCTTGGCATATCCTTGGATGAATTTCCTATAGTAACCGGTGTGACCCAGCATTGTGCGAATTTGTTTGACGGACTTCGGAGGCGGCAGGTTCACAATAATAGCGATCTTCGCAGGGTCCATCATCAATCCCTGCTTACATACCACATGACCAAGTAGAATGCTGAAGGATGCACAGAAAATGCATTTTTTTAAGTTCAAGGAGATTTGGTGTTGTCTGCATTTGTCCAACATAAGCCTCAAACTAGTTATATGGTCTTTTACTAGCCCAAAAATAGTCCAGTCATCAAAG